>JBAMBJ010001772.1:0-146447 GCA_037043495.1 Drosophila recens | reverse complement strand
GGCCTAGAGGACTAAGTTCACGACGTTAGCGATTTTCAGAATTTATTTTTCTTCCTTCTCAATGTACATTCAGGTTTTTTAGTTGCACGCCTTCGTATAATATGTAATTGTTACATTTATCAAGACCCATAAATCGACTAACCATTCCAACCATCGTAGGTGTATTGCCTATGTGTAGTTTTGAATGTATGTAGATATGTATGTATGTTGAATTGTCTGCCAGCTGCTGATACCATAAAGCTGAAGAGAGCAGATGGTTGAAACGCACACAAAGTTGTTAAGTGCCACCCGTTAGCCCGTTAGCACAACAGACCACTGCAGATTACTTGGGGTCTTGGGTATACAATGTGGTATAGTACAATGCGGTGCTGGTGGTGGTGGCCACTTGCATGCCTTGGTTTTTCGCATTGCATTGCATTGTCCCTTGCAGCAGCTCCGTGTCTCGGCGCAATCGATTAAGCGGGTTAAGTGCTGCATAAGCACTTAGAGAGCATCCCCAGCTGGCACAAGTATTGTACACGTGTTTGTATAATCCTAGCCCACGGCTCTCAGGTTGTAAATGTCTCACTGTTCTTCTGTGTTGCACAAGTAATTAAATAAAATTGAATAATGCACATGCATTACTCCTCAACGACCATTATTAGTTTTGTTTGTGTTTTATTTTGTTGTTATTGTTCTTGTGCTTACATATAAATTAAGCAATTTACAGTTCAATTCATCTCAAAATCAAAAACTTTATTCACTTAATCAATGTCAATAGCAATAAATTATTAATTGCAATAATAATTGCTTTCAATTTTAGACCAATTCATTAATCGTACCCAAACTTTTAATGTGCAATGTGCATGGCAAATTATGTGTAAAATTAATTACGAAAGCCACAATTGCAAATTAAATGTTGGCCTTTAATGAATGTGCATATGTGCTGATAAATATGTACAAAAAGCTTAAGCCTTCATTTTATATACAGGTATGCACCGGGAATTTGTGTATATGTAAAATATCATGTGCATGTGATTTCACCTTTGCAGGCTCATTATAATTATGGCACCAAATTGGAAACTCATTAAAAGGGGCATTCAAAGTATGAGTTGAGTCAATAGCACTTGAGAAATCGTATTTAAATATTAATAAGCTTTTGATATATGTATTTGTATTTTATTTTAATTTTGTCAGTGAATAAAACTCATAAAGTGACTAAAAAATTTAGATCAATAAACACCTAAAAAGGCTTTAAGCCGCTAACTTAAAATAATAAGACTGAAAATGTTAAGAGAACTTTATAAATGGCTCATATTTAAATTAATAAAATATTCGAAATATATTTATTTTATTTTGATCAATTAATTTTATTTCTTACCCTGCACCAATTAAAATAGACAGATTTTATTTTGAGTAAATCTGAAAGTATGCTCTTGAGTCTTTGCTGATATTGTTTAAGCTTTTAAGTTTACAGGGAATATCCCAGTCGAGCAGTCACCCTTTGAATATTTAAATAAATAACTTACATTTAATTTAAATCCCGCAATTAATATTTTTCTTAACATTTTTTAATATTTCTCGTTTTCAGAAATATGTTAGCGAATTGTCGACTGTGCGGGACTGTGCAACTGAATGCGTTGAGAAAGGTAGGCTATTTTTTACGTACTTACTTGTAATTTATTAGTTTTGACTACAATATAACAAACAATAACTAATAAGGTATTAATGCCACCACATTATATCAATCTTTTCCTTTGCTTATAGAAATATGGGAAACCCAAACCTATTGCTGCACAGAGGATGGCTGCAATTCTGGTGGACATCTAAAGTACTCCCTCGTATTGTTGACTTTTCCGTTCTTCAACATAATCTGGTCAATTCTGTTTAACTATTTGAAAGTGAGACGTTAAGTCATTTCCTAAATTACTAAACACTTCTACCTAAAAACAGATTTTTATAATTTCAAGCCTTTCACTTGGGTTTGGCTATATATACATATATAAGAAATCCGATGAATCGTGATTATTGTTTCCAAAGAGAAATTCTGTAAATGGGACCTAACGAAGCAAAAAAAACAGTATTCACCATAAATGATTACTTTGACATTTAATTAGTTTTCAACAAATTGTAGTAATACTTAAGCGCATAGTACCTTGTGTGCTTGTAATAATTTTAACAGTCTTCCCAAATGCAAGTTTGTAACGATATAGGCACAATTTATAAACATTTTACTAAAATGCTGCATAGAGCAAACAAGAAAATTAAATTGCAACACATTGTAATGATGTTAAAATTCTGCTCGATTGATTTGAATTGATAGCCGAACTTCCAGATAAGCTGAATTACCCAATATTTAATTGGAATTACTAGATCGTTCAAAAAGTCCCCGGACTGACAGTGAAAAAAACATTTTTTTTTTTTTAATCAATTTATTTATTCAATATAGTCTCCGTCTAGCTTAATGCACCTTGTCCAAGGGTCTTTCAACATTTCGATGCCTTTTTTGTAGTGGTCTGAAGAAAGTCCCTCAAAATAGGCTTCAGTTTCCCATTCAACTTCTTCATTGGAGTAAAATTTTTATCCCTGGAGCCATATTTTCAAGTTTGAAAACAGATAGTAGTCACTAAGGGCCAGATCTGGGGAATATGGAGGATGAGGAAGCAATTCCCAACTTAATTCTTTGATTTTTTCCATCGTAAAAGCGGCTTTGTGAGATGGTGCATTGTGTTGACGAAAAGGGTTTTTTTCTTTGCCAAATGCGGGCGTTTCTTCTTAATTTCGTCATTCACACGATCAAGCAATGCAGAGTTATATTCTTTGTTGCATTTTTCACTCTTTTTAAGATAGTCGATGTGTATTATTCCATGTCCATCCCAAGATACACTGGCAAAAACCTTACCAGCCCATCGACTTGCCTTCACACACTTCGAACGGCTTTCACCGGCCTCGCCACTCAGCTGATGACCGATTGGACTCCGGAATGTAGTGATGGATCCAAGTCTCATCCATGGTGATATATAGACGAAAAAATTCGCTTGGATTTTGGTTAAACATGTCCAAAAAGGACTTGGAATCGGCCACTCGTTTTTCCCTTTGATCAATATCTAGGAAATGCGGCACCCATTTTACATTGAGCTTTTTCATATGCAAATGGTCATGCAAAATCGAAACCGATGACCCAGTCGATATGCCCACAGTCTCAGCAATCTCACGCACTTTGACTCTTCGATCAGTCAATACGATTTGACGGACTTGTCTGATGATCTCTGGGATAATCACCTCTTTTGGCCTTCCCGAACGCTTCGAGTCTTCGGTGCTCGTACGACCGCGTTTAAAGTTGGAATATCAATCGCAAATAGTTGATTTACCTAGAGCAGAGACCCCGTAATGCTAATCAAGCCATGTCTTTGCTTCTACGGTATTTTTTCCCATCAAAAAACAGTGTTTAATCAAAACACGAAATTCAGCTTTTTCCATTTTTCAAAAAACTTAAAAAGTTGCACAACAATAATATTTCTAACTCGATAGCGAAGCTTCCGATTGCGCTCAAATTTTCACTGGAGCCTAGAAATGAACTAGTCAGTCTAAAAAAATTTATTTCAAAATTTTAGTGGAGTGGCCTATGTGTCAGTCCGGGGACTTTTTGAACGATCTAGTACTTAGGAAATTGTGAGAAATTAACATTTATTAAATAGTATACTATATATAAAAATTTAACGAAAATTCATAGTAATTGTTTGCTATAATATAAATTATAAAAAAAATTAGTTTATAGATAAGTAAGAATGGATAAGTACATTGCGTTAGATTATGTCTGCTGATTGAAGTAAATAAAGTTTTAAATACAGTGACGATTCAAAGAAAAATTCTTAACTCGTATTATACTAAATTGTACTTTTTCGTTCACAAAAATAATGTAGTGATAATTTAAAGTAGAGTTTGTCACAAACTTAACATGAGTGTAGTATATTAGGTATTCAAATTTACAACTAATTAATATTCTAATATCCTAATAATATCCAATATGGATGTTTATTCCAAATATGAATAAACTCAATTTTGGTATGATGTATTACTGACGAACTCTGCGTTAAACTATTTAAGATATTTTTTAATTCAATTTCTTTTTATTTAAAGTATTACTCAAAATATCAAAGTCACAGTGAGTATATTTGGGGTCTGTGATTTTGATTTTTGAATAGTAATATTTTATTGGTTAATAATATATAACAGCAATAAATACCCTGTATTGAGTTCGAAATGGGTCTACTTAAATTGATTAAATATGTGAAAAAAGCATATCCGATTAATAAAACAATAGATTTTAAATATAAAAATCCGGGTGTAAATGCTTGTCAGTGTAATGCACACTTTATTACAGGGTATCGTCTAGTCGGACACTTTCGTCTAGAATATTCTTACTTCTTACTTAAGCTTTAAGTAGAGCTAAACTTATCTTATTATAAAAAAGAAGGTTATTATGTATGTAATTTTAGGGCAACGGAAAATGAAATGATCAATAAATATATTACAGTAAGAAAATGTAACCAATTTTAGCCTAACCGTACACAAAATTCTAAATTATTATTAAATTAAAGAAGCTAAATACCTTAGTTGTATTGACAAACAAATCAATTGATTAAGCAACAATTTGGAATACGCTATGTAATAGTTAACATCATAAAAAATGATACAAAAAATTAACATTTCTTATATTGGAAATTTAGTAGAGCGAATTTTTAGCAAACCAAATGTAAAAACGATGCAGTACTTTATAAATAGCGCACTTACTCGAACACATTGCCATTTTAATTTATTTAACATAAATTAACTTCCAAAATATTTAAATATATAAATAATACACATACGTACGTACAATGTATAACCATTTTAATTAATATATTAATTAGTATTAAGGCTTACGAAATATTAAACTAAAAAAACCAAAAAAAAAACGAAGAGAATACATGTAACAAATGTTAAATGTTAGTTCCTTTAAACCACAAATTGAAATATATTATAGAAAATAAAAATTAATTAAATTTTGTTTCTTTTTTGCCTTTGCAGTTCTGTCAGTTTAATTTAGCATTTTATTCACGTTTCAATTGTTGCGATTGCATTTAATTTAAATTCATTTGCATGAGGCTTTGTCAAACAAAAACGATTCTATTCGCATTACATAAATACCAAAATACAAGTATGTATTATTTATTTTGCATACAATTTTTGCTCCATGTCATCTTCTTTTAGCTTATTTAGTAGTTAATAAATACCGAAAATACAGACTAATTAAAAAAATAAATGAGATAATTAAAATATATAAAATTTGTGTCTTTATTCTTAGACATTTATTGAAACTTTAATATTGAACGAATGTATCTGCTGACGATTAAAGCAAGTCAGTCTTATCCTCTGATTAGAATATATTTTATACTGGGTAAGATCTGAGTCGTCTTTTGGTGATGTTGATGTCTAGTAAATTAAATGAACATTTTTATACTTTTATTGCTTTTATTATTTCAACAACCTCTGCAACTATTTTTACTTATCTAAGAAGTGCTTAGAGTATCGTCTCTTTAGACCAGTGGTCGGCACCAACACATTCATGTGTTTTGCTTTGCGTTAGTGTGCATTTTTGTTCGCCTAACAGCGACGTAAATCGCAGCAGCGACGCATACGTGATCGTACGTGAGCGGCAGCGCAGTCGCCACGAAAATTTGCTATGCGCACGAGATAGGGCCGTGCCGATTGCTGCTTTAGACTAATGGAATTTGTTGAAGCATTAAAAATTGCCAATCACATTAGCGAATTAAATCTAATCGAAGATTATTGAACAAGAAATATCAATTATTTATTAGCCAAGTTATTGAAAAAACGCGTATCCTTTCATTCGATTGAGAAAATTAATTTACTAATACATACGAGTATTGACTACAATTTACTCTCTAGTAGAGTCCATCAATCAGGGTCGAATTAGCAGACCTCTGCCACAAGCGTGTTCTTTGATATCAATCAAAGTCACCAAAATGTAGTGAGAGTTGCCAAGGGATGCCGATTCAATTGGCGAACCAGGTTCAAATATACGAAATAAACAAAATGCAAGGCAAAAAAAAAAACACGGCTGAATGGAAAAAGAAAATTTAAGGGTGAAGAAAATGTACTACTCTTTAAAGCTCAAATAGATGGTTTCTTACTGTATGCATAATTATAGTTCTTTTTTTTTTGAAATCCGTGAATTCTGAAAATTGCTTAATCACTGGACTTTTCTGGCTTTCGTTGGATCGTTAAGAAAGCATAGTATATTTTATATTAGGAGACATTGATATTGCAACTTTAATCTTGTAAAAATTTAACTTAAAGCAATTCATTTGTTGACGTCTGTAGCCGGTGTAGTCGTTGATACCCGGGCTACTCTAATGGGTCTAGGATACAACAAACAAACAGAAACAGAACGCATTGAAAAATGCGCGCAAGCCACAAAAACGACACACAATTTGCATTAGGCAAACGCCAACTGGTTTGGCTGTTATATAGGATTTCTCTGTTAGTCCTGAGGTCCGACAAAACATGCGAATTTGCTGATTCAACAGTTTTTACACTTGCCCCTGGACCACGATATTGTGTTTCGCATGTCGTTTTGTTGCAGTTCCAGTTGCGGTTGCAGGATGATCACGACTACCTGATATTCTGCAACTCCAATTGATTACAAAATATGAATATATAATCTGGATTTAATATGCTCAAGAAATATGTATTTTCTTAAAATTATTAAATTATCAAATGTTTGTATGATGATTGCTAAGTCTTTGTCGTATGCTCGATTCCAGCAAAGTTTTTATAAAGTCCAAAATTGTTCACTGAACTGATGAGCTGACCGTTTTATTCAGTCTAATGCCTCGTTTGTGTGAAAAATGATTTGTTGGCGGTGTTTCAATGCATTTGTGTATGTGCTTGTGTCGATTGACTTGCGAATTCTATGGGGGATTGCACCGTTTTGCAATTGAAATTTAGCATTTGACCTACTGAATTAAATTCAATGACAGCCAAAGTTTTCTAGTGGCCTTAAACGGCTTTTGCTTATATCCTAGTTTGACTAAAGCTTTTTGTAACTATTCATTTATTGAATTCCCCTGAATGCCAAACCGACTTAATGAACAGAAATGAAGATAGTTTCAGCATAAAGACGAGGCTAGAATGAGTTATGCAGTGAAACGCAATCTGAACTTGCATTTGTGAGTCTAATCCAATCTAACGAGCTAAGAACGGCGAAATGCTTGAAGAGAGATGGTCTGAGTGAGCAACTTGTTCAAAATGCTGATAACATAACAAGCTGAATTCTGAATTTGTGAATTGAATAAGAATCTTTAAAAAAGTGGTTGTGGCTGAAGGAAGTACTACTTGAAGAACAATAACGTTCGAGCCTTATATTGACCTTTAAATATACATAAAATATTTTTTATTGCATATTTTTAGGCAGTTACTTTGCCGAAAGTCTTTATCAGGCATTACTACCTTGCAAGTCCTTTGCGTTACGCAAGAGGTTTGGTCCTTATTTTTATTTATACTAAACCTGTCTTGGTTATGTTGCTATTTGTATGCACGGATTCCACACTTACCAAATAAAAGAAATTTCGTTAAAAAGTCAAAAAAAAAAGGCATTACTACCCTTCTGTTAGGCTGATCTTGTTGCGATAAGCTGGGATGATAGCTTATATATAACGGATCTTTAAGTATTTAAATAACTGGTGTAATAATAAACATTAATTCTGTACTATATTTAAAGCTATAGTCACTTAGCATTATAATATCTTACCAAGTGATTTGCACTTCAGACCAAATTTGCATCAAGAAGTCAGATTTGTAAGATACATGGCAACATGAAGCCGACAAGGTAGATAGTTTTGTATTAAAACGTCCACAGACTTTAAAAGAGCACAGGGGTACATTGTAAAGCTTTTTTTAACAAACACCTTTGTGGCAAGAAAAAATTCATGAGGATAATCAACTCTAGGACTTACACAACTGCGGTCTGACGCAACCTACATATATGACCTCTTCTTGGGGTTTAAAATTTACATAACGCCAAGAGGCTTTAATATTTTAGGCCAAACTTAAACATGATAGTCACGTCCTTTCTGTAGTATTATATAAATTACTACAGAGTCGACCATGTAACTATCTGCAATTTGGATAAAAATATTCGCAGCTGTCAAAATGGCAGACAGTTAATATCCTGCATATCTGATGTGAGTTCAGAGAAGAGAAGAGCAGAGAATTTATGTAGCATTACTATGCGAATTTAAAATGAATGTTTTGTAGTTTCATTTCGCTTTATTTACGAGTTACTGTTGCCTGATTACACTTACTTCCAAGAGCAGTTATGGTGTGCGTGACAGTTTTTGGCCACGAGCAAAGCCATTTTCAAAATCCAACTGACATGGGGCTGTTGTTGTTGTTTGTGTGTTATGTTATTGTTGTGTGCTGTGTTGGGTGTTGTATATGAAGGCCACCGCGGTACTTCTCTTGCCTATTGTTGTTGTTGTTGTTGCCTGTCGGCGACTGTTTGCAGTGTGTGACCACAAAAGCAGAGGCAGCTGCTGCTGCTGCTTTCGCGGCTGAAATTGTGGCCATTGCCTTTAGCTGGATTTGGTGGATCCTCGTGTGGTATGATTCTGGCCAGTTGCCGCCGGTTTCGGGCTGGTTTTCAGTGATAAACGTCAACTGGTCGCCGGCTTGTAATACTTACTAACTGTTTGCTGCAACGCGACGCTTCGCATAATGGCTGCATTTTAATTTTAAAATGTTGATACTAAGTTATTTACGGTTGAACTCATTGAACAAATCAACAATTAATGTTCGAGCAACTGTTGTCACTTACAACTAAAAGAAACCTTGTCCACTATGATTCGACGAGTAGACGACTACGATATATCCTGTTGACAAGATCTTAAGATACCCTAATATGTATATTCCTTCCACAATTAGCTAACAATAAATGGGAAATAGTGATTTGCGATTTTGATGGAAATATACTTAAGTTTTGAAATAAGCTTTAGTACTCATAGAAATTTGGATGATAACATGATATGAAATGTTAAAATGATGTGAAATACTACATATAGATTTTAAGGAATTTAAAACATTAAAATATAACAATTAATAAAAAAATGAATATGTATATTTATCAGCCCTCTTTAGTGGAAATACGTTTTTTGCTACTTTTATTTATCGTTTAATTTAGAGCTTTATCCAATAAAAATCGTGTAAAATGGTTAGCTTCTACATGTCCAGCCACATTTTTCTAAATGTAGAAAATGTTAGACAATAGTACAAAAGGCTTCATTAAAGTGCTAATATTTCAGTTGAATCTAAAAATAAAATATCGATTTTTAATTAGTGAATACTTATCTAAGCATGTAAAGAACTTAAACTTTTGGCATTAATTGGATTATTTTTGCTCTTGTTTTACATGTTCAATGGCAAGTGCAAATATGTTTAATCAAAGATGACATTAAGTCAGTGGTCGGCACCAACACATTCATATGTTTACATTGCGTTAGTGTGCATTTTTGTTCGCCTAACAGCGGAATAACAGCGACGTAACAGAAACAAATCGCAGCAGCGACGCATACGCGAGCGTACGTGGGCGGAAAGCAGTAGCTACGCAAGTTTCCTATGCCTACCGGATAGGGCCGTGCCGACCCCTGCTTTAGACTTGGGCAAAACTTCTTAGAATTCGTCGTAGATTACGATTTTGACAACCGATTGAAATCGAAAAAATTGACCCACTCTAATGCACATATCGTTTTTTAATGGAGTAGCCCGAAAAAACTATATTAAATTTTTCATTTATTTCAATTTAATCCATTAACTTAAACTCTTAATAAAATTATGGCTACTCAAATTTAAAAATCAATTTTTAAGTATTTTTTAGCATATGAATAATACAAGCTAAAAATATCAGTTATACTGAAATTTACAAAAATATAACTTTAATTTTTTTTTTCAAAATTATTTTATTCAGGTAAGTAAAACCCAATTATTGATCGATGATTCCTTCAGAAAAATTTTGGTATAATAAGCGTGCGCAGGCTTTATTGCTATCCACATTGCGCCTCATCAATTACGGTTGTTGCTGTTTTATTGGGAATTTCATTGAATTTTTATGTTTTTAATAATCTCACCAAGTGACAAAGATTACCATTCAGAAACAGAAATTTTTGGCAACTCGCCAAATTGCAATGCAGGCAATCCGGAACAATGAACACTACAGCAATATCAAGTATGTTAGTCGAGAATATGCGATGCACGGATACCTCATAAATACATTTACTCGTAGTGAGTCTAAAGAACCCATTCATGTGAATTAAAAACGAAATACTATAAGAGCTCTTCTCTGAAATATGTCAGCATAGAATCGAAAACGAAAACTGGATGTTGTGAGTTCTGCTGCTCCTATAATGGAGTTAAAAAATTCCTTTATAGCTTATAGTTTTTGAGCCACAATCACGAATATAGGGTATAGAAATCGTAGAAATCGTGGTTTTGCAGCAACTAAAGCATTGCTTTAATGAAAGGAAACCGAATTCTCTTTGACAAATAATAAGTGGACGTGATAATAGCACACTCCACAATTTCCACACTTTGAGGCTGGCGAAAGTGAAAGTGAAAGTGAATGGGGCAATGCAAGTGAAAACTTGCAAAAGGAATAAATCAAATTATTCGTCTGCACTGGAAACATCCAACATCTAACATCTTCCTCTGCCCTTGGCCACGGCCACGCCTACATTAATAATGGCCAAAAAACATAATCCCAAAGCCACACACTTAGAAGTGTCTTGTATCTTGTGTGGCATGTCAGTTCCTTTGAGTGTCTGCCACTCTGAACTCGGAAGGTTTCCTTCCGCTCTTTAGTAGTATTCCCAGCAACGAACTAAGTCCGAAAATATGTCAAACTGGAAAGAGCAACAATTCATCATCATAGCAGAAAGAGAGCTCAGACAACTGGTCAGTTGGTCTCCTCGTCCGTTCGTCCGTCCGTCTGCTCGACAGTGGCTCATTGGCTCATCAGGCGTTGAAAGCCATCGCCTGAGGCTGTCAAATGCAAATGTTTGGATGCTGCTCAGATTAGCATAGAACATGCCAAGGACACCAAGAACCAGCACATGTTTTGTTGAGCAGTCAGGTAGGAGTATATACACTCAGAGAAAATGAGCATTCCCTCTCATGATTTATTATGAGTTAGCTTAACTTTGTGCAACATTTTTAAAAACTTTAAAAATATCTTTAATGGTTACAACATTTTAAAATCACTATTTATAACTAGAAATAAAAAATCGTACAGTACTGTTTTTCTGCGAGTGTATAGTTTCTGTTCATATATGTATGCTTAAGTGTATTCAGAACATATGCATGATGTATGCATATATCTGTCGAGTCCTTTACATTTCAATCTGAACATTTCAGCATGATAGCAATTCCACTTTAAGCTTACACAGATGATAAATTAAATTTAAATTGGGGCTAACAATTTGATTTAATAGCAAGTGTTGAATTTAAAATTGAAGTAATTTATATCACCAATCTGAATCTTATGTTGACCTTTTGACCTATGGATCATTATTGTCAGAGGGAAAACAAACAATTCTATCGATTACTTCAATGTACAGGTGACTGGGAAACAATTCCCTTCTATTTTATTTATATGTTGATGCTGGCTTTAATTTCAGCTCGTCGTTTAAATTTGCATAATTTATATTTGGTTGGATTTTAAGGCCTCTTGAAACTTTCGCAACTAAATTCGTATTTAAATGCACTTAGAATGTGTGTATGGTAAAATGTGTCATGTTTCACATGGAAAATAATTTTTCATTTTGGAACACTCTTTGATGGGCACTTTCGATCCGTGGTCTGTTCAGCAGGACGGTTCAGGTCGGGTTTATGTTTCGGGGTCGCATTTGACACAGTTTAGCACTGAGCTAGGGCCACACTGAGGCCACACACTGCCAACACTGCGGTTGGCCAACTCAACACAAATACACAAATACACATATAAACTTATACATATACATATGTACGTACACTAGCCAGAAAAACTATGCGTACACCCTTATTTTTGCTTTAACAGCTATGTTAGGGAAGTTATCACAGTAAAAAAAAATATATTTGGAAAGGTCGTTCAAATTCCGTTTAAATGATGCAAAAATATTCTTAACCCATTAAGTACCCATTGAATATTTTGAGTTCAAAAAAAGTCAATTTTTCAACTTTTTTCCTCGATTTTTCCAAAAAATGTTGGGATGCAAAAAAATTCTTAAAACAATTCTAGGAATGATTGCAAAAAAAATTTTCAAAAATATTTTTGTTAGTATTTTTTTAAATTGTTTGAAAATCCTAAAAATGACCATTTTAACCCATTTTTCCTCATTTTCATGCAAAAAGTGCCTTTTTTGCAGTTTTCAAACAATTTTAAAAAATACTAACAAAAATATTTTTGAAAATTTTTGTTTGCAATCATTCCTAGAATTGTTTCAAGAATTTTTTGCATCCCAACATTTTTTGGAAAAAATCGAGGAAAAAAGTTGAAAAATTGACTTTTTTTGAACTCAAAATATTCAATGGGTATTTAATGGGTTGAGAATATTTTTGCATCATTTAAACGGAATTTGAACGACCTTTCCAAATATATTTTTTTACTGTGATAACTTCACTAACATAGCTGTTAAAGCAAAAATAAGGGTGTACGCATAGTTTTTCTGGCTAGTGTATGTACATATCTGGCACATTCAGTAAAGTGCTGACTTTTCACTAGGAATACGATACTGTTATTTATAGCTGAAGCGATACATTTTGGTCCACACTCTACATGTTTGCGCTTTTTTTTTGCTTTTTGATTACTCTCGAGAGCGACTAAAGAGCAGAGTTAAATGTGTTTTATTTTCTTCGAGTGACTTTATACTACTGTGGGCAAAAAGTACCGGGAATTTTAAATTTAAAAAATTTTGGGATTCCAATCGGAAAAAATGTTTGTACTTTTAGGTTGGCACTACTATCATTAACATCTGTGCAAAATTATACGTTAAAATATTCATTAGTGTTTAAGTTACGATTAGTTTTGTACGACGCCAAATGTGCATTTGGCGATTTTTGTGCCAAAAAACGGTCAATTTCATCGAAAAAAGCTCCGCGTGGAAGTGTGTGAAACAATGTTTTCTGACTATCAGGATATTATAAAACGCATTATTACGGGCGATGAGACTTGGATCTACGCTTACGACATGGAAACTACCGATCAATCGAGCGAATATCGGCAAAAGGTGGGCCGAGACCGAAAAAATCGCGTCAAATTCGCTCAAAAATCAAGGTCATGTTGACAGTTTTTTTGGATTATCGTGTTGTAGTTCATTATGAATTCCTTCCGACCGACCAAACTGTTAACAAGGAATATTTTTTGAGCGATATGCGTCGTTTGCGCGAAGCTATGCGTAAAAAGAGGCCAGAACTATGGGCTGACAACTCATGGTTCTTGCAACATGATAATGCGCCCTCTCATACTGCCCCTGTTCTATGTGTTCTAACTCGACCAAAATTGTCCCGCAGCTACTTTTTTCGCCTGATTTATCTTTGTGTGACTTCTGGCTATTTTCTAAGCTCAAAAGACCTCTCCGAGGACATCGCTTCGGGTCGATTGAGGAGATTCAATCAAAATCGCCAAATGCACATTTGGCGTCGTACAAAACTAATCGTAACTTATTCACTAATGAATATTTTAACGCATAATTTTGCACAGATGTTAATGATAGTAGTGCCAACCTAAAAGTACGAACATTTTTTCCAATTGGAATCCCAACATTTTTTAAATTTAAAATTCCCGGTACTTTTTGCCCACAGTAGTACACCGTGTGTAATAGTTTGAATAAAGTTGTGTCAATGGAAAATGCATCTATAACTCCTCTATAACAAGTCATAACTATGGTTAGCATCAAATACCGAGTTGGATATATTTATATAAAGACAGCTCACCAATCAGCGAATTCGAATTTATATTTATAGCTTATGAAAGATAAATTTTTAATTATAAATTAAAATAAATTTTATATAAAAAGGATACTAAAATAAAAATATGAAAGACTCTCTTTTGCCAATATCAAAATGGTTAAAAGGTTTTGGTGTTAAGTGAGTTTAAATGTGTAAAAGTTATGCTGACGCAAAGTCAAACGTTACTTGACTTAAGTGTTTACAAAACACAAAAAATCAATAGTAATTCATTATAGCTATTAGTCATCAAAAAGAAAACACAACCAACGACAAAAGAGATGGAAACTGATAATTTCAGTCATTCAGAAGCCTAATGATTACTGACAAGGCAAAAAATGGACAAACTTAAGACAAACTATAAGAATTTCTAATAAACCAAAAAAACATATAATTTCAAAACGAGTTGTGTAAATTTCTGTACATATAGTACTTACATCAATAACATTCAGACTCTCATAGCAATGACTGTTTTAGCTATGTCTTTAATGCCATACAAAAGAAGAAATTGAATTCTGAAGTAATTTAAGAAAATCCTCCCCAAAACACTCAGACTTTGGGGTTGGGAGTTCAGACTTGGCGCCACACTAAACGCCAAATTTATGTCTGCTGACCCCTCAATTAGATTATTCAAGTTATTTTGCCTTTGTCTGCCAATTCAATGAATGTTCGTTAAACATTCCTTAGGCCAATGCAGTGAATTTATCTCATCTAATTTGTTTGTTCTGTTCATTTTTATATTTCTACTAAGGCATAAATCAAGTATAATAAAGTGCAGCATTTTGAAGAATTATAAAGTACTTTTAAGGCAACTTTAAGATAGGTGTGAAGGAACAAACCAATAGGCATAACAACTATAGATTTAACCAGAAGCTAAACATTATCAAAGTACGTACACATGAACTCAGCATTGGGAAATACCTTTATTGAATTCTCGACAAAGATACAATGAAGAAAAATGTGTAATTTAATATATTGCTTTAGCTTGCATTGTGTGAGGAAATAAATTAAATGAAATGCGAAAGAAAGGTGTATGTGTTATTAGAAATGTGTTAGGCATGCTTTATCAGATTTATTTGTATTTTCGTTTGTGAGTCAACGTTATGTAAAAGTTTCAAATAGATAAACTTGCATCATAGCCATCTATCGTACTATCACGCCTACTATCAATAACGGAAACTTGCCTTGTGAGTTGTGTTGGCCGAAAGATCCGAAATGGATGTACATTGGAAAAAGACAGGGAGAAGGCATTATTGGGAGGACATTGTTATGTGCAGCGAGGTGTAAAATTCAATTCTCGACCAGGCATTGTTGGAAGCGCCCCTTTCAGTTCAGCACGCTTAACATTCAACACTCAGCGTTCAACGTACAACGTTCACTTTCACTTGTCCCTTTTCATTATTATGGCCAAATGCTGTGACTTTTGGCTTAAGTCCGTGACTGGCACATTGCGGGCAGCTCGGATTGAACCTAGTGCAAATTAAATGCCAGCAAATGCCAGTCGGACATAAAGCAAACCCAAGTAATTGAATTCCACGGACGGCGAGAGCTTAAAAATTCATTAGAAATCTGCCAGACAAATGCAACCCAAAACATAACGAAATAAAAGTTAGAAAACGATCAACCAGGACGAAAACGACCCGAATGCAAATCAAATCAATGCCTGTCGTTCAGCTTGGCAATAAATTTCAAATGAAACCAGTCAATAATATAAATTATAAAATTAGTTTCCCATTGGATTTATTTCTCTCTTTTTTATGCTGCCAGCCAAGACCAGCAAATAAATCCCAAATTTGGGAGTAGCACAAAAAATCAGCTACTTTTCTTTCTCTTTTACTCTTCTCTAACTTTTCTTTTCGGCATACTGTTGTAAGTGAGTTTGTGTCTGTGTGTGAGTGTGTGTGTATTGGTATGGGTGAAAATTGAAAGCAAATTGTGCTGCTTTCAACGTGGCCAATAAATTCGGTTGACTATCTTGAGTGAATTATCGCTTTGCAGCTTCACTCAGCAGCGGTCAGTTGTGGTAAATCTGATCAATGTGGTTATACCCTTGCCAAGAGGTCATTATAAATATGACATGAACTGGAAAAAGAAGCTACATAAAGTACAAACCTTAACCTTAAGTAGGCCTAAGCATAATATTTTAATTTTTTTTGTGTTTAGAATTCTTGGTCACTTAATCGCATCTTTGCTAGAAACAATTATAGATGTTTGTTTTTATAATTTTGTTTAATGTTTTAATGAAGTTTATCTTAAATTTCCGGTATACAAATTAAAGGTATTAAAAAACAAACAAAATAAAGTAATTAAAGTTTGTAAATGCTTTTTTTCTTTTTTTTTTGTGAGTACAAGAAGCTTAAAGATTTAAAGTTTTCTTTTTGATTTGTCTTCGATAATTGTCTTCTCACTCTCTCCGTTTTTGTGACACTATAAAACAATAAGTACAAAGCAGATAACAAAACAAGAACTCAATATGCTGATTATTAAAATACTTATGAGGAAGTACTTTAGCCATATTTATTTATTATAGCACGACTAAGATCTAAGCAATCAGTAAATGCATTTTGACAATTAATTTAATTAAATTAAGGCCCTATTCTCCTTCAGCTTGCTGTTTTTAGACCTTTTTTGAAAAAATTCTCATTTGAAAACGCAAAAAGATATTTGAATTTTGTTTTTTTTATTGAAATAGTAATGATAGCCGCGATACGAGGGCTGTTCAAAAAGTAATGAAACTTCAAAGTTGGTGGTGAAAAAAAGGTGTCGTCACGGCGGCCACGATTCCGGGTCTCCGGAGCGTCGGAAATGAAAAAAAAATCGGGGTTATAATCAGTATAGATGTAATTCTGGCCCGTAGTAAAATAAAAATTTTGCGATTTTTTTTGACAAAATGGCGGTTACTTGAAATTACAAATCGAATTTGGACCAATTTTTTTGTAGTTTAGTGTAAAAAAAATAGTAAAAAAAATCGCAAAATTTTTATTTTACTACGGGCCAGAATGGTGACAATTCTACGTCGATTAAACTTTGTTTCATCCAAATCGGTTTAGTAGAACCGGCGGAATCGTGGCCGCCAGCTCGAAAAACGTGGTTTCGAGATAAACGCTTTTAAAGTTTTGACTTCCCTTGCATTGACATTAACATTGCTGGATAAAAATGGCCATATCTTCTAAAGTATTTCGAATTTCAAAAAACCCTTTTAGGGTTATATTCTTAAATGTCCAAGCTATAAAAAAATGCAAAAAAAAAAGTCGAAAAAAATTTTTTGCTGAAAGAGAATAGGGCCTTAAACTAAAACAAAAATTAGAAAATAATAAATTAAATTAGTCAGGGGTATACAAAAGATTATAAGTTATCCAACATTTGTCCAAGGTTATGAACATACTATAAGTTAAGAATCTCCCAAATTTAACAAATGAATAAAATCAATAGAAAAAAATATATGTAAGCATCATGGTAAATTTCGTAATAAGTTTTAATAAGTATAAAAATAAACATAATTTTATTTTAATTTGTTTCTTAAAAGTGGCATTTAAGCTTCTCCTTCAGTCAAGTGCAACCTTAGAAATTGAGAATCTAGAGTAGCTGAATTTGAAGAAACCTCTCACAAACGTCAAGTATAACTTTAAGATAATTTATGCAACGTTTTGCTTTAGTCAAGTACTATAATCAATTTATATGGTGTACACACGTTCTACACCTCCCTGTGTTTTGAATGCATACATATTTGCATATAAAGTGTGCTATATTATTTGGCTGTGTTTATGGAATGTGTTGGCCAACAGTCAGGCAGGCAGGCAGGCAAGTGTTAATAATTGCGCCTCCGGAGTTAACAGAGGTTGCTCCTTCACCGCAGCCCACGCGCCATTAATAATTTAAACGGGAGGCGGCGCCACGAACGACCTTCAAGAATTGCGACGTGCGCCCATTACTCTTAACGGTAATTATCAAACAGTGCCTGCGAGTCGAGTGTTCCGTAAACTGATAAAAAATGCATGATGTTTTCGTATGTTGGCGCTTTATTAAGTAATTCCAAATCAAATACTGCGTACATGTGCGAAAAAACACGAATAATAAGATTGTTTCTACTCGGTGCTGCTCAACTGGAAAACTCCCTATATTTTTTACGTTCTTTTGCATATTGTTTAATAATTTATGGTTCGTTAAGTTTTAAAATGAAAGCAAAAATCTGATTCTGTTTGCCCTAATTAAGTTAAACCCTGTCATCACAGGGTATAATCAAGGGCAAAGTGCCAAAATAAAATCCAAATAAAATTACAATTCTTTCGTAAAATCTGAGTGCGCGTTTTGTGGAACGAGAGCCATGATTAAGTGCCTGGAGACGTGTAAACAACAAGGGTGAGGACTCTCATTAGCCAGGCCAAACAAATTGCAGGTCGTTTAATACATGTGTATATACAAATATGTGTGTTAATTTGTATGCCTGAATCTGATTGTATTGGTATGGGTCGCTATCGACTTACAGATGTAATTAATTAGTCATTAAGAAATGACGATTCAATTTAAGCCATAAAAATAGGTAGATTTTTAAGGTAAGACTGTAAGTTCAGGTGTAAGGCATTTTATGAATAAGCTACAATGCACACTCCGTTGTATAATTCTTCCTGAGTCTCTCTTTCACTTTATGTGATTGTCAAAATTTAAGGTTACCAAGATTATTCAAGAACTCGCCAACAGAGCATTTTGGCCTTCTCAAAAGCTCGAGTATTGCCCCTCGCCCTCTGTTTTTTAGTCGTTGCCGCCTCGATGAGTTTGTCAGTTGCAAACATTTGTTGCTCGCACAAAGACTCTTATCATCACTCACATATATAACTAGTAGTATATATGTATATATACTGTGTATGTATGTAGCAGACACATTCACATAAACATACACTCATGTGAAATGCGCAACAAGGCAAATGGTCAAAGCATACATGCTTCTAAGAAATCAAAAATACTCAACGAAAATCTACCCTGCGCAATTACTTTTATAGATAAAATATGTAAAGATTGATTGTTTTAGCATAAATAAATAATGTTTGCACTTAATGACAGATCAAGCAAGATCAAAAGGAAAACAGAAATGCCAGCGGATATCACCTGTACCGCATGGAATGAGAAACTCGGCCGGAAGAGGGAATTACACTGGCCAACATGGCGTATGAGTAGTCGGCTTAGACTTAGGCTTAGGCTTAGACGCAGAGCAGCTCACACATAAATGACTGGCAAACGGATGCCAGCCTCCCTTTGAATTAGTGCTTTCACTTTACTCTCTATTCTCTTGTATTTTGCTTAACTAATTCCATTTGTGGCCTTTTTCACATTAACAAAAAAATCATTTGTTCACGACGAGTTTGCGACCTGGACAATACTCTTTGTTGATAAAAATTTCTAAAATTTGCAGAATGTTAAAAGAATTGTGCTAAAATAAAATGTGTGAATAAATTGATTATTCTTTCAATAATTATTTTTTGATTATTCCCGGAAATAGTCCAATATTTTATTTTCCACTTATTACAAATTTATTTATATTTATTTTTCTATTATTTTTAATGCATATAAACAATTTTTTTTTTTTATTCGCCAATAGACATAGGAAAATGTGGATTTGGGACTATGTTACTTGTGCGTTATTCGATAATTTTCTTATAAATAAAATTATATTTAATACAAACATTTTAATATTATTTAGCTTTTAAATGTTTGTATATAATCCCTGGTTATAGGTTAATAAAAACACAAAAAGAAAAGTTACATTTATGTACATATTTAATATTCATTTTTGCAACTTTGTTATACTCTTTGCATACAATTTGCCTCAACTGGGTATAAAAAGCAACTAAGAAATGAGAGCACCAAAAAATGCAGCTGTTGACGTTAATGTGGCAACAGCTTTGCTGCCAAAAAGCTCATTGCGAAAAAAATGCATATTGCATACATACATACATACATACATATAGAATTTTACATACTTACACACGATGTTTTCTGTGTGCAAATGTGTTGAAGGTCATTTCACTGGCAAGGCGAATATGCAATATACTTGGCTGTGACGTCATGGCCAACTTAACTTAAGCAAAATGTCAGATGCAGACGGCGTGGCAGTTTCTCTTCTTCCTTTGGCTCTAGCCTCAAAACGTTAATGCAATTTGCCATAAATTGCGGGCCAAAAGATGGCGCAAAAGAGTAACTTAGCGACCGTAGTGTATAATGGCCAAGTTAATTGCAGAAAACGAGTAATTTCTGTCATCTGTCGCCTGTCCGCCCGACAAAGAACTGGCAATTTCCATTGTATCATTTAGATATTTCAGAAACTTAAGTTACTTCAAGATGACAACAAAGCGTATACTTAATATGTTTGTAAAATGGCTATTGTAGTTGTCAAAAATATGACAGGGTATATAAATTACGTTGTTACGGCGTAATCATCGTTTTTATTAAGAACTAAATTTAATTTTTCCTTTTGCCCTAATTTAGTTTTTATATTGATCTCAATTAAAAGATCATAATTTAATTAAATTTTGGAGAATTTGTTCTCAAGTTTAGACATCTTTAACATTTTTTAAAATTTTTTTTGTAAACCCAAATCATACCGTTATTTCGAAACCGAAACATACTAAAAATATAACCGAAACCGTTACTAAAACCGATTTTCGTTTAGGTTTGATACCCTCCTTTCAATTGATTTTTAATACATACATATATTTTACCTTAAGCTTGCCATACTTGTTCTGAGTAATGTAAATTATACATATTGCATTATACTTATGTATATCTAAGTACATCCAAAGTACTCACAAGAATTATATTCCCTTATTATTTGCATCAGTTGTCAATGCCAAAAACATGAAAGTATCTGCTTAGTTGTCAAATTAACCATGATATTGGACAAAATTTCTCGGTTGACCTCAAGCATAACAAGCTGCTTTGTTAAGCAACAAGAATATTCAACATGCTGAACAGACAATACTCTTGATTACTCATAAAATAGTTTTTTATTAAAGCTATTAAATGTTGCTTCTATGATGAAACTACTTTTGATAAACACACATATTTTAATAACTCAAACAAAATAACATAATCAATTAGCCTGACCAAATAAAAATATGTTTGTCCACGTTACACATTCCATAACAAATAATTCAATAACATTTGCGAAAAATATGAGAACATCATCAGGATAATTATTAGCTATAAGCCATGTCCGGATTAAATCTACTCTTAGGTTGATGTTCTTCATAATTTCATCTCAGCTTTAAGTGTCGACTGCATCTGCTTTTGCCTGTTGCACAGATTTAGCCAAGTTTATTATATCTTCTGATACGTTATTATGATTTATTGCCACAAATTGGCTTGAACTCATCCATTATATGGGATATACGAGTGAACACTCCTTAAAGCTTTTTCTTGTCTAAGTCGTTTTTCTACTTGCTATCCATGTTCGTTGCCAATTTTTTTGTGTGTTGGCCCTTGGCCAAGTAATGTTTGTGAAGCTGAATGAAGCTGAATGAACGTCTTATTAAAGTTTTGTGACAGAATTCAATCACATTCCTGATGCGGGCTGGTCGGGCATTCTCAGTAATAAATATTTTATGATGTGAAGTTGGACGATTCGATGGTCTAAGGTTTAGAGACTATAAAATGAATATTTGCTATATTTTTGCAGATATTTTCATTCTATAAAATGGGTTAAAACTTGAAGTCTTTGACATTTAAGGAATACATCTTTAATGCATAAAGAATGAAACTAATGTTTACAACCAAAAATGTTAAATATTTGATTAGTGTCTTCTAAAATTGGTGTAGCTTATTCTAAAGCTTCGGCTCAGTATTTAGTTTATGTTTTAAGCCAAAACTATAACCTTAACCGTTAACCGTTAAATGGTACTAACCGGCTAAAATTGGTAACCGTAAATGAAACCGGTACCGAAAAAAAACTTTTATATTATACCGAAATAATCATTTAGATACCGATTCAACCCAAGTCCAACATAAAATTTAATTATATGATTAAGTTGTAATCCTGGTTTTCAGAAGTAAATTTGATTTATATTTATAATGTGCATATTGGTCTCAATAAAAAGATCTTAATTTTTGAAAGTTTTGAATATTTGTTTTAAAATTTACATGCATTTAATATTTTAAAAAAATTTTGTTGTGAACCGAAATAATGCCGGTATTTCTAAACCGAAACATACAAAAAACCCGTAATTGTTACGTAAGCTAAATACAAAAATTTTTCGAAACCGCTAACCGAAAACATAAGTGAGAACATAGCCGAAATCGTAACTGAAACCGATATTCGTTTCGGTTTAATACCCTGTTACCTGCCCGTGTTTGAATATTTTCGGGACATGGTATAAGAAAGATTGAGGATGAATGCTTGTATAGTCTTTCAATATTAGAAGAGAGTGAAGAGTGATGGTCATTTGTTAAAGCTGAAGGCTAGAAAAGCTATAGAGAGATTGTATGTTCATATGTATGTTTAGTACGCTGCTTAAAGAATGTGTAAAGTACAAGCATCTGAACTGCAGGCGAAACGCTCTTAATGCACTTCCCGTACACGCGTTTTCCCTCGTTCCCTCGCTCGTCCCGCCCGCCTCTGTCGTGGCTGTGGATGTGGATGTCATGTCGGGGCACAAAAGGTAATGTGAAGCTCGGCATCCCACAAGCGCCGCGCTAAAGCAAACAGCGGAGAAGCAGAGGGGAGGAGAAGGTAAAGGAGAAGGAGGAGGGGCAGGTGATTTCTCGGGTAGGTCGACCAGGGAAGGTGAGCTCATTTCGTGTCACAGATTCTTGTTTATTTAGTGCATGAAGTGGAGCTTCTTTCAGCATCTTTTCGTGTGCTGCCCGCGGCGAATGTCTGACAAATTTACAGAGGGTGGAATATAAAAGTGTAACTTTATGTTACTTTAATGCATGGTAAATGCAAATACTACATCTTCAGTGAACGCCTGGCAACACTGCGTCCTCCTTACCAGGTTACCAGGCAATGTCCCTCCTCTCAGAATGTACAATGTACAACGGAAGAGTGCACACTTAAAGTCAAAAGCCAATTGCAATTTGACAGAGATAAATCGCAGCCATTAGGCAACAAAATTACAAGAAAAGCTGCAAAAACTATTAGGGAATAAGGTAGAAAATCGCCCATTACCAAGTATCAGCGAAGGATTGAATATACTTTTAGTTTTGTCCCATTCGTTCTTCACTTTAATTGAGTATGCTTAAGCTAAAAACTACAGGGTATTTCGTAGTCGAAACTACCTAACTGTGAACTGCTAAAGATTTTATTATTATTTTAGAACAAGGATACTCGTTGAGCCAATTAACATGCACACATTACATATTAAGTCGACCCGAAATTAAATTTTGTAAATGGGAATAAAAGAGATGGGAAGCTGAGTGTTTAAGGACATCAGAGGAGATAACGATGTTAAATGTTGTACTAAATATTGAGTTGTTCTGGTGCACTCAGTATATTATTATTATATACATTATAATCTCTGAGTATTAGGTAAATATTTTTAATGATAATATTCGCTTGTAACCTCTTGTTGCATGTAACAACTAAACTAATCTAAAAGCAAAGATTAAAAACATATCTCTACCAATTATAGCTGATAATTTTCAATATAGATATGATATACTTGGATGAAATAGATTTTAGGCAATGGAATTGAATTTCTGAACCTCAAATGTCCAATATTCTAAATTTGATCACATCATTAAAATTATTTGCTCAGAATAATGATGAAAATTAGACCGTCAAACTTTAAGACTTGCTTTTTTTTAAATAACATTAGTCCAAGCGATTATCGTGTTTAGTGGGCCAAAGTCCATAAGAAAAGTGCATTGAGACATGAGAAGCGAAATGGTTGTAAACTAGTGTAATTATAGCAGCTATGAAAAACACATATTTGATTTTCGACTGCAGTTACTATTGTATAATATTTGTGCAGCATTATTTAGCACTAATTAATTTATCAGAAAGCGAAAAGTTTTGAGGAAATACTGAAAAGTAACACGACCTGTCCGGCAGGAAGAGAAATGAGTCATTAGTTGTTCGTCAGCTGCACTTTGCACTGGCAGTGTGTGCAAACAATTGGCCAACTTGTCTGGAACTTGGCCCCTTGTGGAACAGAACAACTTTTCATTGTTAATCAAAATTTGCACGCAAATGAACATTCGCATAGTTGACCTGGCCATTGAGTCCAACTGAGTTAACTTTTTCCGGACAAAGACGTATCAACTCGTAGCTGCAGTTATGGCACCATTTATGCTCAGTTCGGAAACTAATTAATATTTTTGTGAAAGAATAAAAGTTTGGACATGCAAAGTGCAAGCTCAGCAGCTGGACAACCAAATGCAATATAAATCATCTAAAAAACAGATGGCACAATTTAAATATAAGAAGCGTAACTACGTAGATAAATCGATAGAAAAGTCTACATGAATTAGGTCTGCAAGCTACCGAAAAACAAAAGTAAAAGCTTCTCAAAAATACCTAAAGGTAGGCAAAAGGCTGGCAAAATGTCAACGTCAGTTTGCGGCGTGTAAATTGCATTTTATATTTACAAATGTGCGTCAAAGAAACAAAAGAAGAAGGCTTTTATGTACGGTAGACTCGGCAAACATGCCTAAGTCTACATACAAATGCACACATGTAAATAAATAAAATATATACATACATACATGTATTCACAACGGGGCCAAGTGAAACTTACCATTTCAGTGAAAGAGGAACCTTGGGAACCACAAGCCACAGTTGTGGAGGGCGAGAGGAGGGAGGTGGAGGGGAGGTTGGTGAGTTGGCTCACTCGAAGGACATTGCAAGGTGCTGCTGTGGTGTGACGGAGATGTCATTGACGTAAAAGCCCGGCATGAGCAATATTATTATTTTGTTACCGAACCAGAGCCGGCTTAAGGACACAGGACACAGGGCCCAGGCTCGTAAACACATACAACACATGTTAAACGCCAAATTGTGGGGGAAAACTCACATCAATATTAAATGCAGACAAATGCCTTGACACTTTCACATTTTCAGACATTACCATACCGTGTGTCCAAATGTCTCAATTGGAGTATCACTCACTGGTGGAATTAAATATTGTACTTAAATAAGGATAAGCCAGATGCCACATGACATTTACATTTTCATTTGCCTCAAGCTCCAAAGTCGTAAAGTCTTTTGCTTAAATAAATAAAATGGGTTCGGCTATTGAAATATTCGAATACTCACAAGACAGTAAGTCAAGGTCAATCGGATTATTGAGGAACGGTTTCTTATCATATTTAACGATAATTTACATCTCCTTTACTTTTTTTCTTCTGCTTCGATTTGCCGTAACCAAAATCAAGACAAATCCTACTTTAAATAAAAAAAGAAAATTATAAAAATTAAAATATATTACTTATCATCACTTATTAAACCCTTTGCATATTTATTAAATATTTTGTAATATAATGCGTATGAGTTGTTTGCAATTATGTAAATTAAAATTCCAGTCTGAAATTCCTACATTTGAATGACCTCAAATCGATCGATTTAATTATGCAATTACTGTCAATAATCACATTTAATTATTCATTCATTTACTTAATTTAATATACACGTGAATACATTGTTATGTTAATATTGCCTATATTAACTTACATTTGACATTATTTAAACTATGAATCATAGTTTGTGTAAATATTGTTTTTTTAGCAGGCGTCATAAACACAATTTAAATGAAAGGAGAAAAATAAAAGGTACTGTGTATTATTATATACCGAGTTTTCCATCTATTGTACAGCTAGGCTTATTATCTAACAAACACACACTAGTGTATTTGTATTTGAAACGTGAGAGAATTTTTACATTTCTTTTTTTTCAAACAATTCACGGTTGCTATCTGTAAAGTGTGTTCAGTATATAAATGTTGTGTATGCCGACACGACGTCGATATTAATTCAATAAACAATGGAAACACATCCTGTCAAACTCAAACACACATACACACAAATACACACACTGAAAAACAATTGGAGGGGGTTACCCACTTTATTTGTTTCAAGCATGTTAAAAATTGACTTGCAAATTGCGTAAATGCGCAAACGCAGCTACAAATCACCATATGAGTATTCAATGAGTATTCAACGAGTGTGGGAAGCAGAATCGACAACAATGGCAAAAGCCTTTGTAGTTGAAACATTTTTGTATTGCTATTTTATATACCCTTTTAATATAAAAAATAATCGAAAGTGTATTTTAAAGATATTGCAAAGCTTTGAATTAAAATGAGAACTGTTCAGATTTTTCAATTAAGGGGATGAAGCTTAAACTCATTACCAAAGAGCAGGTTGGATTGTTGAGGAAAAATGTTTCCGACCTGCTTACAGGATATTTTTACGCTGACTATCTAGTCAACAAAATTCTTCTCGCTTGTTTTATTTCACACACGTATCGGATGACAACGTTTAGGCATAAGTTTTGCAACATATCGAACAGTTCGAAAAGTGAATAACGTAGGCGAAAAATTAAATTAACTTCTTTACATGAATGCGTTTAATAACATCTGCGTAACACTATAGTAAATATTTTTTAACGCAAATTAATAATGGTATTTAAAGAGTCACATAACAGTTTTTATGGTATCAGTTTCGCACAGATTACATATGAGTTTCGATTAAAATATAAAACAAAAATCTATAAAATTGTTTTAGAGTATTGCGGATAGTGTATTCAGTTGTCCTAAGTCGATTTCTGGTTTATTTTTATGCTTTGTTACTTTTACAATTTAGATTTGTTGCTTGCTTAAGCATGTTGATTTTGCCATAAATCGTGAACTAAAGTTCTCATTTGGTTCCAGTGCAACGACAATCCAAAAAGCAAGCTACACTTTATTGGAAGGATTATTTATTTGTGCTCAAGCAAACGACACATTCAGATAATTCAAATACATTGGTATACATTCGTATAGATACATGAAGTTGTTCAGCTTATGCTGTTTATTGGCATTGTTGCTTGTTATTTGTATTTGTATTTTTAATGGAAGACAAGTGTTATCGGTTTCAAGCACTGTTGGATGCAGTCGAAGACCGGAAAATGCTAGTCCAAAACATACAAGCATTTTTGCCTACAAGTTTAATAAATATATACGACTGTATGTTCTGTTTTTCCTGTTTGACTATGGAATGTCCTTGTCAGTAGCTGGAATTTTCGTTAGGACAATATTTGTCTAAGGATCACAAAAGATAGAAATACCGAGTATCAAATCAGGAGGAGCTTTCATCTGGCCACATGGCCAACTATGACAGCAATTTCTGTCTGGTCGCATAGTTAATTCCTGCCCATTAGCAACGAAATAGACGAATTTTGCAAAATATTTGCACTTCTACCATGGCAAAAGGGTCTTTGCCTGTCTGTCTAACAGAAATATGAACAGAAAGCTCAAGAATTTGGCCAGTGACGAATTTCAGAAATTGGACGAACGCAAAGGCAAACAATGCCGTTGGACAGGACGAACACTTTTTTCGTTGTCGTCCGGCTGCAGCTCCAGCTCCTCCTTCTGGTCTCCTCGTATGCATTGACTCCATCTAACAATGGCAACTCTGCAGCACCGCTGGCTACAAACTCACCCAGACTCCCACCAACTTGACTTGAAATTTAAGGAGAGAACAGAAAACACACAGCTAATATTAACAAATCATTTTGCGTTCTCCCATGACTGTCCCTATACTTTTGATCCAATTAAAGTCTAGTTTAAACCCCTTTAATTGTAGACAGGACTCAATGCTGATGCTCAGCGTTTTAACCCTAATTAAACCCAGCTAAGGCTAGAGGCGACTGAAAAATCGCCTTTCACGTGACTTAAATCACAGTGCTGTGCATCTCATTATAGCCAATGTCATTTTGCAATTAAATCGAAGTAATAATAGTTATTTGGCAAACTCATATAATACGGGTTAATTTATTTAAAACTGCAAAGACGAGAGTACTCAACTGCGTGATACCCTGTACTAAATTTAAACCCATAGCTTCATAATCGTCTTAGTTATCCAAAGTGTATGCAACTTTCGGAATATATAGAATAGTTCATTTGGTCAACTGCACTTAGTTGACATTAAATAAATAAATTAATTAGTAAATGAATGTATTGTGAATAATATATAATTATGAAGCGAGACTTTTGAGATGGATGTACATAGCCAGTTTCAGGAAATTGTATAGACCTGAATGTTCCATATTAATGCCTGAAAAGCATTCATAAAAACATTTTTGCTGCACGTTAAATTTATCTCTGGGCTCACGTATAAATTTCAATTGTCATCGAGAGTTGGCAAACTTTTTAACTGATGGCAAAAGGTACAACAGCAGGTGCAACAGCACAACGAAAACTTTTGGATATTACAATGCTGAATCATCGACAAAAAGTTGCCGTCACTTTAAAGCCCTGTTCGTAATAAAATCGAATGGAATAATATTAAAAGCATATATTGATTTGTACAAATATGTGCTTAGACGTACTGGGTATATCCTAGTTGTGCACACACACACACACACTTAAATAATCATTTGCTAGTTCAGGCGTCTTTTGAAGGCACGTGGAAGTGCCAAAAAGAAAGAAAGCGCAGATTGCATTCCTTTGTGAGTTTGTTTTTCCCCCGTTTAGTCACGCGTTTTAGCTTTTTCCAAATCGTTGAGGTCGAGCATTGCCTTTAATTATGTAGAAGTTCTTTTCCTTTTCTTTAACTCGTTGGTATAAAGAAATTGAAACTTGCAATTGTGCGCCATTTGGAAATCATTTAACTTGCATTAATTAGGAATTATGTAATTCAAACAACTAAAATCTATATCACTAGAAGCTTTTGTGTTATGTTAGGCCTAAGAGCAAATAGCCAATTGAACTATGTCAGCTTTCTAGTCTCTCGATGATTAATTTAGATAATTCCAAGCCATTATAGTAGAGCATAATGTTGCTTTGATAATTTATGCTAAAAAAAAATTACTTGAAACAAACAGAATAAAAATAGAAAAAGTTTCGAAAGCCCAAAAATATATTCATTAGCTTATAGTTAATATCTAATTGTGATACAGCACAAAAACTAACTTTACTTTGTTGTATGTTCTACTCACAGATAAAGTCTTTTACCTGTTACGAATTTAGAAACCACTCAGGTTTATATCTTATGCGACGAATCAGTCCAATTCAGTCAGTTTCCAATATGTACACTGATGTGATTGTACATTATAAATACATATTTGAACACGTCTAAACGTATATACTTATATATATAAACATACTTACGTATGTGGTTTTTGTATTACGATGCATGTAAAATATCCAACTGTCTAGTACAACTAAAATAAAAGAGATAAATGGCTAATACGTGACCTGGCATTTGTGAGTGCTCTTTTCCCACTTTGGATATCATCGTTAAATGGCAGCTGAATATTCAGTTTAAAATCTGCCATGAAACCCCAAAGGGCAAATGGGTTGGGAGGGTTCTGAGTGTGTGGATTATTCTGTTTGTCAACGTATCATGTCAGTCATATTTTTGTTTCCTTATGGATGATAAGATGCTGAATTTGTCTTTTAAACTAATGCTAAGACTCGTTAAGTTCAGATTAAACACAACATTTGTGCTTAGTTTATACCAAATCGATTTTATCTAAATTACAGCAATTCAAGGGGTATCTTAATTAAAAAGTTTCTTTGTGATTTATTTTAATACTCCACACGAAGCTAGTTTAAAAACTTTAAAAGTAATAAGATCCAGATAAGGAAAAATCAAAAACAAATACTGATGTGTAATTTAAATAAAAATTAATTAAATTAGTAATTGTTAACATACATTTGAATAGTTTGGTTGATCCCCGTCAAGTTTTCATAAGTTCTTTGTTCCTGCAAACTCAAGTCTTTTGCAACATTCAAAGGAACTGCAACAAAATTAGGCTCACTAGTAGATGGCAATTAATGGAACTTACTGTAAGATTATATACAACTTCAACTAGTCATATACTTAACACAAAATTATTACAGAGGTTTTAAGTGAATTGCTTAGTAATAAACAGTTTTAGACAAACTGTGAACAATATGAATTAAGTTGCCATAATTATGCGAGTCGCAAACAGTTTGAGAGTCTCTGTACAATAATAAGATACAAAGCACATTTATTTATATTTGCTTTATTTACACGTCATACGATTATTCAAGTATTTCGAAATTTGCACATAACTGAATATAATTTTTGTTATATTCGTATATACTTATAAAAAATCTAATTAAATGCTTACAAAAACTAATATTAGGACATTTTTAAATCCCTTTGAGGCGGTTGTCAGAAGAATGTAAAACTTTGTGCAACTTGCAAACGCGGCAAGTTGGCAAAATTCAATTCAATGCAGCCAAATAAATTCTTTGCTGGATTCTTACGATGTTTCTGGGGCGCCATAGAGTAAATTATCCAATTTTAATTTGTTTATCTTATCGCCATCCCGTGCTCCATGCCCCGGTCTGCCCCAGAATGTTTCAAATGTGTCAAAGTGTTGATTGCAGAGATCGCGATCCATTTGCTTCGAGACGCTGACCGATCGACGTTTCTGCGATATTTGTACATTCAGATCGTGTAGATAACGCATATCAGCTGCCGTTTGTATCCTGCAATGTTGTTGTTGTTGTTGTTGGGGTGTGTGTACATGATGATAGCGATGGCAGCAACGTTGTTTGGTTGGTTGTTGTATTTGATAAGTGATTTTGTTTTACGTTTTTATTTTTATGTTTTACGTTTGGTTTGGTTATTGGGTTCGATTATTGCACGGGAATACATAGAAGATTTGTATTATGATTTTTGGATATTGTTAATTATTTTGTTTGATTGGTTGTTCAGTTAGTCTGGTGAGTTTTTGTTTTTTTTTTCTTTTGTGGCTTGCTCTTTTGATTGCTATACTTTCACTTGTATTACAATGGATATTTTCTTGCTGGATGAGCCAAAAGAAGTGATAGAGAAACCATTAAATAAACGCTAAGATGACGCATTTCAATTAAATTCAAATGGAATTGAAGCCGAGCTCAGATTTTTTGGAATTTTCGCAGAGCAAGCAAATGAGAAACGTTAATAGTAACAATAACAGTAGCAGTAACAGTAACAGTAACATTAACAGCAACAGTAACAGAAAGATATGCAAAAGTGCAAAATGGAGATAAATTGATTGCTTAAAACGGAAACAGACAAACACACACAAACTGACTGATTGATTGATGGACTGATGGATTGAGGGGGGGAGGGGGTTACTAGCGTATGTGCAGTGTAAGCCGCTTGAGGCAACATGTGGGCGGCGCTGCGGGGGCTGCGGTGACGCAATCGCAACTGCAACATTGAAACTTGCAGTTCAAGTTCTTGGGAAGCCGCTTCATGTGACTAATGTTCTTGATGATGTTGTTGATGTTCTGCTCTTTGTTGGACTTGAACTTGGACTTGTGCTTGGGTGGAGGTGGAGGTGCGTACCTATCATGCGAGGGCGTCCTCTTAGTCACATCCGTGCTGGACAGACTGATGGGTCGGATGAGGCCACGTCTTCGTGCCAGTAACGGCACCAACTCCACTCCTCCTCCGCCTCCTTCTCCATGTGCTGTGCTGGCATCCGGAGTGGCGGTGCTGTTCCCAGTACTGATCGTGCAATGGCCACGTGGCAGGCGGGGACACAGTTTGATGGGCTTGCACTCCTTGGGCGGTGATCGGACACCACATGGCGGTGGATGTGGATGCGGATGCGGATGTGGATGGGTATGAAGATGTGGAGGTGGTGGCGCTGCCGCTGGAATCTTTCTGGACGGTTTCAGAGGACTGGAAGAAGCATTCATTGCTGGGCAGGTGCAGGTGCAGAGATCACAACAACGCTGTGGTTTGGCAGCCTTACATCCCCTTGATTTTCGGAATGTGTTCTTCTCTGCGGGAGTCACGGGATTGTCCTGATCCAGCTCTTTTAGCATTTCTTTGTTTGTCCAGCCCTGCAAAAGATTCAGTTTATTCGGTTAGCACGATATATTTTGCCAAAAGCTGATAAACGAAAGATATACACTCAGAAAAAAAATTATGATATTCTGTACTTAAACAAGGGATCTTTAAGTACAAACTTAGAAATAAATCTCATTATAAGTTCGCTTTTCGCAATCCCGGAAATGCTAGAATAGGATTTTTCGAGGATATCTTTAGTGCGTATTGGGACTAATTGAAATCTGTTGTAGAGCGAATTAAACCAGCTTAAGTAAAACATTCTCAGTACTGGTTGAAGAACATCAAAATCCGGCAAAGTAACAAAATTAAATACCATTTAATACTGCTCTTTTATTTTAGTCACACACACCCTTTGAGCGACTAGAATCAGTTGAGAATTCTAAGGCGCAAGAATGACAAAAACAAAGTATTTCATTTAAATTTTGATAAATAGTAGATTAGCTAACAGCAATTATAAATTTAAATAACAAATCTTTTTAGTATACTGAAAAAAACTCTTGTTTCTGGAGGTATTTTAACCAAACTCACAGATTTTATGTTTGGCATAAGTCTATACATATATTCTGACTAAGTTTGCTTAAAATCTGATTATTGTATCATATAGATTTCATGGTCAGTCGGTATTTTAAATTTGAGTTCGTTAAATACTTAATTACTACAAGATTATAGTACACAACCATCTTAAAATTTAAAGAACAAAACGGTAAAAATTCAAATACTGACATACTTAATTTCAGGACTGTTAATTTTTCTGAGTGCACATAAATATAAAGCATATTCTTAGATTAATTATCTGTACATTTTATAAGTACTGAATTAATTTAAAGTTTAAATAGAAATAAATAATGAGGCGACTTACCAGCGATTTCATAAAAGTGTTGCCTACTTCCTTGGGACTGCGCCATGGTTTTCCACCGGGTCCCGCCTTGCCCCAGGGCTCCTTGCAGGGCTGCAACAAAAAAAGTATTGGGCAAAAGAATTAATAGCGCCACGCCCACAAGGCGTAATAACTGCCGCTCACCGGCTTTTCCAGTTTCGCCTGCAACTTCTTCTTCTGGTTCGCGATCTTCTCCTGCAGATGCAGATGCTCATTCTCGCTGTTGTTGACGCAAATCTTGTCGAGCATTGGCTTGCCCTTGCAGGGCGGCGAGGGCTTGTAGCGCAGCTCAATATCGACATGGCCTTTATTGCGAAATGACATTGAGGGATGCTGTTTCAGTTCGATGTGCAGACTCTCACCATTCTGGGCATTCACAGCAGCCTTGAGCGGATGCTCCCGCTCACAGATGGTCACCGTGCTGCTGCGTGGTCCGCTCTCCTGCAGATGATGTATCGAATGGGCGTGTCCTCGCCCAGCCGGAGGCGGTGGTGGACCCGGATGATGATGATGGTGATGATAGGCGGCCAGTGGATTTTTGTGACATTTCTTCTGCATGGAGAAGTAATCATTGTAGCGACAAGGTTGCAGCGAACTCATGCGATGCGCTGTAGTCTGCAAAAGTGCATTACATAATCATCTAAACAGGTGATGCAACAACAGCAACAACAACAACAACTCACAACTGTTGGCGTCGAGTGCAGTCCTACTGCGGTAATGTCCTTACGTCGCACCTCCACATTGGGTGCTCCACCGCCTGGTCTGCCCCAGGGACAATGCTGCAGAAACATGTCGTAGTACTGCAATGGAAGGCACGAATACAGAATACAGAGAGAGAGATATGTATGTAGATGATAACAGCGAACCCAATTATGCTTGATGCTTTATGCTTTATCGATTCCCCTAGACTAGCCTAGCCTATATTCAGCTCGCTCAACTCTCGACTCCGTCCCTCCTTCCATTTAGCTCCTTTGGGTGCACTGGGACTGCCCCCTTTGTTTTGTTTGTAGGTTGTTGTTATAGTTGCAATGCTTTTCATTCACCCATTTTTTGTTTGGCGCTTGAATCGGAATTCGTATTCATATTCGTATTCGGATTCGTATTCGGATGGAAGTCACAGACGCAATGAGAGTCACGCGACTTGAAACTCCGTCAATGTTGCTTCCACTTGGATGCTCGCCTTGCCTTGATTACGATTACGAGAAGTCAAACTTGTCAAATAGTTTGTTGAACCAATTCTTGGCCAAGTTATTACACTTTGTTTGCAATAGGTCTTTGAACTCAGCTCAACAACGTAACACGGAAAGCGTGGGAGCAGGTCAAAGTCTTTCTTTCTGTCAGCTACTTTTATATGCAAAAACTCAAAGGTTTTTTCGAGTATCTAGAAACTAGAGACCTTATTAATTCTACATATCAGCAAATTTCTGGATGGCTATTTATTTATTATAGTTTTGTATTCATTTTTATGTCCAACAATATTTTTAGTTTAATAAGCTTCGGGAGCACTTTTCTGCTATTTACTGATATCAACTTTTTAATATAAGTATATTAAAATTAGTACATGTCTAGTAATACAAATATTTTTAAGCAAATTCATATTTAGCAGATTAGGGCTTTCTATCAGCAATTTATTTATTTTTGTTTTATTTTTTTTAATTTTATTTTTGTTTTTGGCACACATATTATCACGCTTTTCGAACTCTTCATTTAAACATTTATTCAATAAAATAATAATATTTTATTTGCATCAATATAATGCTAAAAACCATCATAATCTGATGTTAGCGTGAGAGATCAATAATAATAAAATTCATAATTTGTGGTAAAAACTGTAACTTTGTTATTTTTCCATTTGTATTACTAGCCTATTTAAAAATTATTAAAATTAGGTCAGAAATTAGTTTTATAATTAGAAACTGTCGTCATTAAATTTCAGTAATAATAATTAATTAATAATATATCCTGATTGATAAATCCTTTGTGCCAAATTAAGTTTCCATTAAATATGATGAAAATATCACATATTTTTCTAATAAATTAAATTAATTTAAAAAAAAATTAAATTACTTTTTCAAGGCATAGAAAACTCGAGTTAAAGACATTGGGCTTTGAAAATAAGATTGAATAATCATGGGCGTTAAATTTATAACTAACAACATTTTTAAAAATGTAAAAAATTATAATCTCAGATAGATACAAAAATACAGTCCATCTTCTAAATTCGAATAACTCGAATTTTTTCTAACTCAAACTAAATCAAGTGGCAATAAACTTTATTTTGGAAAATGGTGATTCGAGTTAGGAAACTTCCAATGTAGTTTATTTTATCAAAAATTTCTGATAAGCAAAAACATAAAGAAGTAAATTTGGTATTTATGTAGGTCAAATGTAACTCAATGTAGGACACTTTTAACTGCCTCAACTTGAATAATGTTATTCGAAATGAATGGCCAAAGTAAACCATCCTCAATCTGGATCCATTTGTTTAACAAACGAACAATTAGCACTTCGAATGCGATTCCCCCGTTAACATTGGCTTTGTAATTTGACAGCAAGACAAATCAGCAGTGAAATGAGGATGGTGACAATATTTGCATATTTATGTTTGTATGCACTCTTACATACACACTACACATATACACATGTATTTACCTCCTGTTTGTCCTTCTCCTTGCGAGCACACTCTTCGGCCTTGCGACGTCGCCACATACGTAAGCTCTCCTCGGCATTTTTGCGCTCGACCAGACGCTTCTTCTCATCGCACCACATCAGAGGATGTTGGATGTGGTCGTGGCAGAAGTTGCCCATCTCATCGCTGGTTGTCATCCTGTAGCTGGTAGAAAAGCGGAAGTAGCGACACGTTCAACAAATAACGCGCTACTGAAATCGTACCGTGCTAGAACCCAAACCCAAGTTGAGTTGGCCGTCGATTTGGCCAACAATCCGTGCCAGGCACGGGCTCAACTTTCGTCCTGCCGTAACCGTAACCACTCTGGTTGTCTAGGCAGCGTCGCTAGCCAGCCAGTTATTTATAGTCTAGGTTAGGGGCTATGCAGTCGGCGCTGTTCGTCTGTCCTTGAAGTTGTTTGTTAAGTCAGGCCAGGATTGCATTTCATTTGCGTAACTCGCTCTCTATGGCTCTGGCTATGGCTCTGGCCATTTAAATATTTTCCTAGCTTTCCCCCATATACCCATTTTGTCTGCTGTTTCGCACGCTTTGCAATTGAGCTGAAGTGTCTCGGGTGGCGCGGCCTCCTTTGAGGTTGGATCCTTTGGAAGCCTAACGAGGCTTGGACATAAAATAAATTTATTTTATATCGCGCACATTGTGGGCTTTTGGTAAAATTGTGGCACGGATGCCCCAATTTGACCTGATTCGTGAGGTTTTTGCATTAAAATGGAAAGTTCCTAAAGCTATCAATATTGGATCCGAGGTAGAAACTGTTTCTCCTGCTCCTGCTCCCTCCGCTCTGATTTTGGAATATTGCGTGCGTTCCACTCGCAGTTTACGTTAACCCAATTGAGATGGGGACTTGTTGATGTTTGCGAAGCTGTATAAACCCTCCCCCCTCTCTCTCCCCCTCTTTCACTTTGTGTCAGCTTGATATGAAATCCAGTTAAAAGCAAAGTAACGTATATTACTCATGACAAAACTGCCGCCATGGGCATTGCAATGTTTACTTGGCCCAATACTCGAATATGGATATCAGTCTTTTTTTTTTTGTCAATCTTCGGCGTCAGCTCTGTGCTTTTAGACACTGTACTGGATGTTTACTGTACGAACACATTGTTTGATTTCATATCTAGTATTTGCTTTACTCTCTGTGAGTTATTGATCTCTTGAATATTAAAAATACTTTTGTGTTTCGTTTGCTTAACAAAATCGCATTTTATTCATCTTTAATTCATACACAATAATCTTTAAACATAATTAGCATAATCAAAAACATATTCAATATTTGCATTTATTTATTCTGCCGACCAATTACCCAAAAACCCGTGTGATTTGATTGTTAGCCGAATTGTAGAACCAGGCTGTAAACATGCCGTTGCCTCAATTGGTTTTTTAGTTTTTCTTTTTATAAATTACACTGAAAATTTTTCTACATTCATTTGTTGAAAGATTTGAATATCCAACGGGCATAAATAAAATGAGTTTATGTTAAATTAAGACTGGGAGGGCAGTATTGTATATGTATATGTGTATAGTACATTTTTTTCTTTGATTTACAATCTTGCCTTATGTTTTAAACTAACATTTAATTTGTTATAAAATATATGAAATTGTTGTGCATTTCATGCACAAACGGTTCAAAACTCAATAAAATATTAATTTTGAATGTCTGTTTTGGCAAAGTTCATTACATTGAACCATTTATTCATGAAATGTCCATTAAACAATTAAGATACGAATATATAAAATAAAAAATAAAATGGGTTTTTTTTTCTTAATTTAATAAACTCTGCTCTGCTCGTTTTATAAATATCTTTTGTTGCATTGACTATTAACCATTTCTTGTTGATGTTTATTATCTTTTTCCAATCGTTTTGTCGAAAGGTATAAAGTAATATTCAATCAGGGGAATTAAGGACTGTAAACACGCGTTATTATATTGGGCTTAATTTGTTGGGATTTTAATAATTTTTCATTGTCTGATTGATTTACATTTATAGTATGTAAAAAATATCAAAAACATTGCGTATAAAGTTTATTCAAATATTACAATTAAATACAATGTACAATATTGAAATTTCTGCCACTAGATTTCTATCAAAGTTGTGTGTACATTTTATGCAATTATTTACAGTGTCAACAACAATGCTTAAAAACTAAATAATAAATCTTGTTTCTTGTTTTTTTTTTTTGTTTTGTTTTTCTTTACCATTTGCTAGTTTTCTTTTTACAAATTTCCGCTTGGTTCTCCCACATTTGTTGACTTAACTAGCATCAAGTGTGTGTGTTTTGCCTGATTCTAAACTTAATAATAGCTTTTAGAATTTAATTTGTATAATTTGCATGTTGCATGTGATTTCCACTACTTCATGCGATTGATGACCAAATCGGCAACAACCTGCAGACCCTTTTGATAGGGCGACTCTGTTAGTTCCTGGGCCAGCCGTATCGCCTCGTTGCAGTGCTTCTTGGCCAGAAAACGGGTCTGTTCGAGTCCATGTGACTTGTGCACCAGCTCAAAGGCACGCTCAACATCGCCAGGCTCGCTGAAGCGACGCATTACCATGGGATTCAGCTCCGGATACTGCAAGATACAAGTTGAAATATGTAAGTAAAATACAGTTCAAATCATAGGTATGGTCTACTAGTGTCAAGTGTCGTCATTAAAAGTGTCTGCGGCCTTATGATTTGCCCACTTAATACAAGTATACGAACATATATATGGCTAGTTTTCACTATTCAACTGACTAACAACTACTTAAAACGCATTGCACGCTCGCATTTATCGGCGAGTCGCATAATAAACTAACAATGGCTGCGAAATTGCCATACAAACGCATTTGATGGCACGCGATGTCTCGATCCACACCCACTGTAACACCACATATGATATCATCAACAGATCAACATTAAGCAAATGCACATAGTTATTAATGCAAACAAAGATCTGGACAAACAGGCAATGCAATGCAGCAACTATTTGATAGATACTTCGTAATCTGTCAGCTGCCAATTGTCTATTTGTTTGTTTTTCTCCAGCAATGAGGAAGTCAATCCAATTGAGAGAGGGGGCATCTCACCTTTTCGCATGCAAAGAGCACGGGCGCTGTGGCCAGGCCCAGTTTTAAATCGGCTGCCGTTGGCTTGCCCATTTGCTCAGAGGAGGAGACAAAGTCAAGCATATCGTCCACTAGCTGAAAGGCCAGTCCAATATTGCGTCCATATTGGAATGCCACCTCGGCGACATTATCATCGGCCTGGGCAATGACGGCGGTCTGGAAAATAATAAAGAAACAAAAAAAGGAAAATTTTCAAAGTCAATTGCTGGCCAATCAACTGTCCAAATGGGCACAATGACAAACGCATTCATGCACATCAATTTGCAAATCAACAATTGCATTAGCGCCAACGTTTAACGTTTAATGTTAATGTTTACGTTACCATATGCAATTTCAATTGCATTTTGTTTAATGTGGCCCAAACAGAAGACAGAACTTACCGCCTTCAGCGCATTGGCAATCAATGATGCGGTCTTCCTGTATGTCTTGGTCAGATAGTGCGCGAAGCGTTCATTCTCCGTTTCCCTCGAGCCGAGCTGCATGAATTCGCCCTGAACCAAATCGGTTAAAATCTGCAACAAAATATACAAATTTGATATTTTGTTTGAATATTGATTTCTAAAGCTATTGTCCTCTTTTAATACATAATATAGTTAAGCTCGATAGTTGAGTTCCCAACTAGAGGATACCCTTTACTTCTTAAAATATTTATACCATTTTTTGTTGCATACTTTTAGGCACTTATATTGCTTGAATCAGCCATTACTACCGTTCTGTTTGGCCGATCTTGCTGCGATTAAGTGAGATAGCTTATAAATATGTGTGTGGTACCTTTTCGCGAATTGTGGATTCGAAAAGGGGACAAAAATTGGAAACAAACTTGATTTGGTTGCCATAGCTCTTATAGTCCCTGAGATCTAGGCCCTCACACGGACGGACAGACAGACGGATATGGCTATATCGACTCGGCTGTTGATGCTGAACAAGAACATACAACTTTATAGGATCGAAGATGCTTCCTTCTCCTTGTTACATACATTGCAACGAATACAAAATACCCTTTTACTTATTTTTTCAGTAACGGGTATAAACAGAGAGCACAGTTTTCGTTGAAATATGTCGTGACTCAAATTTAAAATTAGACAATGATCAAATAAAGTAGTCAAACTTTATACATTTCTCTGCAAATTCCAAAAATGTATTTAAAACACTAATAAACTTATATTTACTTTAAAATCTGCAGAGTTAAATAAATTCTTTTTAGCTGCTGAAAATTTCAAAGTTAGGTGCGGCATTTTGGCCATTACACAAATACACAAATCCACGCTCATGTGAGTGTGAATGTGAGTGTGCGAGTGAGTGTGACTTCCGCTTGGCTGACAGTTCAAATGCAAAGGGCAAACAAAAATGTGCCAAATAGATGGAGTAAATAATAATTCATTGAGAGTTATCCATTCAGTAGGTTGGGCAACATTAAACTAACAATTATTAAATAATACCGCAGCGAGGGCTGCTCAATTAGTATATGCATATTTTGATCACTTGATGATGTTTAAATAAAAATCACAAGCTAGTCCTGAACCAAGCCTTCAAAAATGATCCAAATTAAATACCGTCTTGTGTTATACAAATAATCTAGATTTGGCATAATTTATTTCTTTAATATAAATTATAAACAGTCGACAGAAAGAAAACAAAACTTTAGAACTTAAATAGAATTAAAGAAAATAATGTGAAATTAACAATTAAATTATACATGTTCAAAACAATTTTAAATCGTATCTAAAAATAAGTATACTTTTTAATAAAATTTAATTACATACATATATTCAATTGAGTAATTAAAATTAATTTTGTTTAAATTGTTTTCAAAATGTATATTAAAATAAGCCAAGTTTGAATTGCAAAAATACTTAAAATGCTTTCCTAAAACAACATCAAGCAACTTAAGCTTATTCATAAAATCAACAGGATTCCATTACACTACTTTTCGAACACCTCTCGCAGTTTTGGCGCCATTTTTGTTAGCATTTAAAACATTTGGCGCGCCCTTCGGTTACTTTTGATTTTGTTCGCAGTCGGCGCAAGTCACATAAGTATATTCATTCATTCATTCAACTATTCACTTTGACAATTTCGCAGGCTGTTGTCAAAATGTTGAACAAACAATTGGCAGAGTAGTCTTTGGTCATCTACACTACACTACATATATTATTTATGTATTTGTAATTACATATGTGTGGGCGCTTATTTACTGGAAAATGTTGTAGTTGTCATTGTATTCGCCGTTGTAGTTGTAGTTGTAGTTGTAGCTTAAGGAGCCCAAGGTAAGTGCCAGAGTCACGGCATAGACACCGATACGGTCATAAATATATTTTTGGCTAAATCCCAGCGAATTGGCTTGTTTAATGCGCGTTATTTACAGTTCGCCTTAGAAGCAAATACAGCCAATATCTTTGGCTTTCAATGTTAAGTAATTAACACATGCTGGCTCAAATAAGTGCGTACGACAATTCCAGCAACATGGCAACAGCAATACCAACAACTTGGCCAACAACGATACCAAGTCCAATTCCAATAACAACAAGCAACAACAACATGAAGTGAAGAGCAACAAATTAAAGTTGCAAGCCTTTTAAGCAGCTGTTGCTGTTGGCCACATTTTTCATTTCATTTGACCGCAAAATAAGAGCAAACTTTATTTGCTTTTCGAATCGCCGTGCAAATTGTGTAGCCATAATAACCAAATGGTATTTCTCAAATACATTTGGGCCTTTTGTTTTTTTTGTTTTTGTTGTAACATTGAAAAGTTACGACAAATGTTTTAATGTTTCCAAATCAAAACAATTGTTCCATTGTTCCCACTACAAATTTTTACTACTCTACACAGCATGAACAGAAAGATTGTGAGACCCAAAAAACGCATAAAGAAATGGCGGAAGAATAATAAAAAGGGAAACGTTTTCGACTCAATACCAAGATCAATTTCATATTTAATTTAAGTTGAACACAATGAATTACAATTCCACTGCAGTATAAACAATATTTATAACAGTTTTAAAAATTATACAATTATAGTAGTAGAAGCCAAAAATGAACATATGGGCCAATCAAAAATATTTTAAACTAAGGGCAAAATTTTAATGTTTTAAAAAACCTAGAAGTTTTTTTAATAATAGTTGTTTTTTGGGAAAGAAGGATATACTAGATCGTTCAAAAAGTCCCCGGACTGACAGTGAAAAAAACATTTTTTTTTTTTAATCAATTTATTTATTCAATATAGTCTCCGTCTAGCTTAATGCACCTTGTCCAACGGTCTTTCAACATTTCGATGCCTTTTTTGTAGTGGTCTGAAGAAAGTCCCTCAAAATAGGCTTCAGTTTCCCATTCAACTTCTTCATTGGAGTAAAATTTTTATCCCTGGAGCCATATTTTCAAGTTTGAAAACAGATAGTAGTCACTAAGGGCCAGATCTGGGGAATATGGAGGATGAGGAAGCAATTCCCAACTTAATTCTTTGATTTTTTCCATCGTAAAAGCGGCTTTGTGAGATGGTGCATTGTCTTGACGAAAAAGGATTTTTTTCTTTGCCAAATGCGGGCGTTTCTTCTTAATTTCGTCATTCACACGATCAAGCAATGCTGAGTTATATTCTTTGTTGCATTTTTCACCCTTTTTAAGATAGTCGATGTGTATTATACCATGTCCATCCCAAGATACACTGGCAAAAACCTTACCAGCCCATCGACTTGCCTTCACACGCTTCGAACGGCTTTCACCGGCCTCTCGCCACTCAGCTGATGACCGATTGGACTCCGGAATGTAGTGATGGATCCAAGTCTCATCCATGGTGATATATAGACGAAAAATTTCGCTTGTATTTCGGTTAAACATGTCCAAAAAGGACTTGGAATCGGCCACTCGTTTTTCCCTTTGATCAATATCTAGGAAATGCGGCACCCATTTTACATTGAGCTTTTTCATATGCAAATGGTCATGCAAAATCGAAACCGATGACCCAGTCGATATGCCCACAGTCTCAGCAATCTCACGCACTTTGACTCTTCGATCAGTCAATACGATTTGACGGACTTGTCTGATGATCTCTGGGATAATCACCTCTTTTGGCCTTCCCGAACGCTTCGAGTCTTCGGTGCTCGTACGACCGCGTTTAAAGTTGGAATATCAATCGCAAATAGTTGATTTACCTGGAGCAGAGACCCCGTAATGCTAATCAAGCCATGTCTTTGCTTCTACGGTATTTTTTCCCATCAAAAAACAGTGTTTAATCAAAACACAAAATTCAGCTTTTTCCATTTTTCAAAAAACTCAAAAAGTTGCACAACAATAATATTTCTAACTCGATAGCGAATCTTCCGATTGCGCTCAAATTTTCACTGGAGCCTAGAAATGAACTAGTCAGTCTAAAAAAATTTATTTCAAAATTTTAGTGGAGTGGCCTATGTGTCAGTCCGGGGACTTTTTGAACGATCTAGTATTTTCAAGAATCAAAATATAAAAATAAAATGATTTTAGGGGGGTTTGTTTGTTCAAGGCCGAGTCTAACCAGTTGATTCCTCATTTTGTCCCTAGCTTTCATTCATTCTTGTAAAAAAAAGGTTATTTTCCATGGTCAAAAAAGTTGACATAGCGGTCGTCTGAGTGTTTAGCGATAAACATCTTAAACTTTGTTTAATTTGGTTTTTAAATGTAAATATAACATCCGCAACGCTTAGCCCGTATGTGACAAGTGAAATTGTAACGAAAAACAACTAAAATTTACAGTGATTAACAAACTAGATTAATACCCAACTATAAACAAATGAAACGATTATAATTGTTTTAATAGATTCACAAATTAATATATTCAATATTAATTATTGAATCTCTAAATCTAATTTATCACTTTCTGGCTCTCAGCCACTGTTATGTATACTGGTTTAACCCACAGTATAGAAAGAGTCATAAATTCTCAAATCAGGCGTACGTTCTACCAATATTTCAATGCCGTCAACGTCCTAAAAGCCGTTGAATTTAGTTGAATTTATTCAGACACGTGTTTGGCATATCAAAAGCAAAATTCTGATTCGATGTTGTCGTTGTAGATGAAAGAAAATGCTAAATAGTCGAAAGATACACATACATACATGCATCGATTAAAGTGGATTATATAGTTTCAAAGCACAAAAAAACAGATAATACATATAAGATATTCACTTTTAGTTGATTTTGTAACATAAAACTAACTGTAGAATAGTGTTGACTTGGCGGGATTTGCTTTAAATTTATTTAAAGAAAGGAAAATTTCTAAAGATCTTTTCAAATAAGTCGATATATGATCATGATCGGTATTGATATTCTGGAATATTGTCATTTGCATAATTAAAGATCGAGTTTTAGTTTTATAGATTTCTATCATTCACAAAAATATGTATGTTAAAGTTAATAAATTCCGCGCAAAAAGCACAAACATTTAGGAAAGTCGTTTGATAAACGAAAAGAAAAAAAATTATGCTAATCGCCGATAGTTTTATGTGTTCATGTGAATAGCTTAAATTTTTGGCAACAGCCACACGTTTTCTATAGGGCCAAAAACAGTCCAGACACTCTGCCTCCGATCTTGTCATCTTCACGCATTCGTGCACGCCTTCAAAAAGATGTTAGAGATTGTACACGGGTTTTTCTTGTTAGCCATTAGCGCACAGCTCACAGATTGTGTAAACGATGATACATCTGGGATATGAGACTTTGACTTGAATAAAAGCAGCTCCAGATAGACTTTTACAGCAGAAAGTGAAATTTTGTGAGATGACTAAGTCAAAGTTAACAAATATAAATATGTAGAAACTTTGAGATGACGAAAACATTTCTATGCCTCAAAATGTTAAATTTAACATATGTTATATATAATTAAAAAAAAAAGTTTAGCATTCAGCTATGCGCTATTATTTTTACTAGGTAATAAGAACTGGGATTTTTTAGTGCCATGTGCTGAATGCCAAACTTTTTCTTCTAAATAATTTATGTTAATATGTAATTGGATATCAATTATTTTAAGCCATGGAAATGTTTTCGTCACTTGATTTTTTCCTCGTTTTTTTAATAAGATAAACTTTAAGATGATTTGAGAAGTCGTCGTAATATTTGAGGAATTTTAAAAATGCAATTAGCATGGCTACAAAAAAACAGACTAGTCAGAGTAAAGATGAGGCGGAAGCCGTTTCATACAATGCAGGTATGCAATTATATGTTCGACTATATGTAAAGCTATTTACGACACAGGGGAAAAAAGTGAAGGCTGCTTTTATATGTGAATGTATGTATGAACTCGTGATTGGATGCCCTTCGCCTTTGCCTTGGACTATTCCAGGGTTGCAGGAAGTTAAAACGGAGCCGGTCCCCGCGATTTGTGGTCGTTAACTAAACAAGTTTTCCCAATGCATACAAAGAGGTACACACTGAACAAAACGAGCCACTTTCTTAATTTTTAATCTGACTGTTAATCTTGCTTTTTGCAAAAATTAAAAATAAAATAAAAAATAACCCTTTCTTTTCTGTTTGTCCAACGTCCGTGTGAAATTTGACACTGAAATGAAACCTTTGCGTTCCAGAGTGGGACTTTACACTAAAACGGGGAACTTCTGGGTTTAATTCTCGACGACATATTTGCTTTTTAAATAAGCTGAGCAGGTAGATACTTAAGAACTATTTGTGTTTGGCTAGATAATTAACTTAGCTTTTCAAATATGCATTTACTAAGGAGAAACAATAAATAACTGAGGATTGTGTAATATTTGACCAAGAGCATAAACCTGTTCTTGCTTTAAAATGGCGAATACAATGCTAAAATTTTAAAACAAATAAAGTTTTTAAGCATTATTTTTAATTATTATCTGATCTAATTAAATTCAGAAAATCCTCTTCACTTGGTCAAATCAATGGAAACGATGACTGGAATTGTCTGATTGTAATACTATGTTATCGATAAAACAAATCATTATTATTATTATAAGATAACCACATTATTTATATTATTTTGGAGAGAAAACGTTGGACTCTGCGTATTTTTAAGGATAAAATATTTCTCCTATCAAATATTAAATGCGCATACAATATTAACTAAATTATTTATTTATGAAACATATCATCTATTATCTTAAATCAAGCCCTTCATTAAGCATATTGCGCCTAACTATTTTAAATTTTTTAAATAAATATTAACAGCTTTGACAATAAAAGAAATGACAAGTTTGATTTTGCCTCAAACTTCCAGCAATGCGTTCACCAAAAGTCCATCAAACATTTGTTGATTAGTGATGCATGATTACTGATTGATTTGTTCTGGTGAACGCGTTCAATGTTATTTAAGTAAAACTGTTACCTACTACTCTAACTCATTTTCTACGTAAATACTACTAATAAATATTGTTTGTTTTTGCTTGACAGGTTGTGGAAATTCCACAAGCACAGTCGGAAATTTCCTGTAATAGTAATAGTAATAGTAGTATGTTAAGTTTATGTTTGGTCACATTGACTTGAAAATGTATTTTTAAAACTAAATAAAAATTTAAATATAGATAGATCCATTGCACCATTTAGTCCACGCATATGTATTATTAGTTTATAATTAATTTAATATCTATGCATTCAACAAACTCAATTATGTTGTATACTTATGATGACAACGCTCACCTGACTCAACACGATCGTCACATCATCGCTGCGCAGACGCGCAATCATAATCGAGGCAATCGACAAAATGTAATCACCAGCCATTGTGACCTGCAAAGACGATGATCGACATGAATGTGTTAAAAATAAGGCTAAAAATAAATACAATTAAATAGTTAAATATTTCAACAGAGATAACCGAATGCTGTTATGACCAAATTTGTCGATCAAATCAACACAAGATATTTAAATTAGCTTATTGCATTTGATTTGATGCTGTTATGCGTGCTGTTTTTGTTGTTTTTTATGTTGACAAGATGATCGTAATGAATGGAAAAACTTAAAAGGTGAATAACGGAAAAAGCCTCAACATCTTTAAGGGCTTTGTTGTGATGCAAACTATTGACAAGGTCCAAAAACAATTAAATTCAAATGCACGCATGGAAATTTTGGTCAACTTCGAATTTAATAAAATCTTTTGAGAGCTGGTTAAACAAGAGATATAATTAAGCATAACATATCGGATGAGATATAGGGCCTACCTTTTTGTGATTCCAAAGAGCATTAACGCTGGGTTTGCCGCGTCGAAAGTCCGACTGATCGATGACATCGTCGTGGACTAAACTGGCCGAGTGTACCATCTCGGAGAAGAGGGCTATTTGTCGTTGTTTGTGTACTAATTGGCTGTCAAGGTAAGGGACAAATATCAATGTTTTTTAATCAGTATGTATGTTGTTATAATTTGGCATTAATTGTTATTCAATATTCAGTTTCAGTACGCCAACAAACATTGTGCGCAGTGTGCACATTTCGCAAAGGCCTGCTAATCATTACACTGCGTAACAAAAGTATGTCAGTCTGGTCTAACTGACTACTGACTACTCACTGCGATTCGTTGTTCAAATGATAGTTTATCGCCTTGGCCATCAGCATGGTCACCATCGGACGCAGCGCCTTGCCCTGGCCATCGAAGTAGTAGCAAGCGATGGTGTCCAACTCCGGCTGTGACGTTCCCGACTGCAGCAACTGCAACACAAAGTTGGAAAGATTGAAGGTTTCAGCTTTAGCTTTAGCTTTAGAGTTTGACTTTGAATGCTGGCTCTGTGTCAAATTAGCAAATATTTGTTGGAATTTGACAAAGTTAACATCAAATAACTACGAAAATTTCATATGCACTATTAGACTAATTATATACCCTGTACCGCTCTATATTAAAGTTAGGAAACGGTTTAAATATTATTTATCCACATTGTATAATTTAAAATAATATTTACATTCATTTAGTTATTTTAATAAAAACTAAAAAAATAATTTCAAATTTTTTTATTTTTTTTTTATTTTATAAAAAATTAAATATTTAGATCCGCAAAAAACAATAGTATTTGAACAAAATATATAGTAATCCCTCTAGATCTATGTTGTTTTGGAATTAATTGGAAATATTTTTAAATATTCTATTCAATCAGTTTATTCAAGAAACTTTAGAATGCTCACAAATCTAGAGTATTCAGAAAAATTCCCAATTTTAAATGGAAAAAAAACCCTGAGACTGCTGTGACGCATTTATGTAGTTAAGATGTTTAAAAAAAATAAAAATGGAAAATAACAAAAAGATGACGAGGTCTTCAATATGCTGCTAATATGATATATATTAGATGACAATAGAATATACATTATTATGTTTCTTAGACGAAACTTGTTTTTATATTTTCTGTTTTTCCATTAACTTAAATATTATTTAAAAATAATTATCTTAAAAACCCATTCATTCATGTTTCCTTTTAGGCAACTACTTAACACATTTTCATCCTGTTTCTGTGATTATTAAAATGTAAAGATAAATTAAATAAATAAATTAAACAATCATAACAATACTTACATCTCTGACATCGTCATAGAAATACTTAAGTTCATCGTCGAGTATTATATATGGATCGATTTGTACTTCTCTCACGGGTCCAGCAGGCTGTTGTGTGTGGACAGAGCTATGATTGCGATTGTGACTACAGCTGTGTGAGTTGTGCTGGAAAATGAGAAAATGAGAAAATCATATGTAAGAACAGAGGTCGTTTGGTGAATTTAACATAAATTGCTGCAATTAATAGTAAAGTGTGAAAATTGCAGGAGTAAACAAATGATCGGATAAACGGTCATAACTCCAAAGAGCCAAAGTAACTAAACAACATGTATAAAAACCGTTTCTGAGTCACTTAACAACTTTCAATTGCTGCCTGTTGCTGCCAACACTAACGAGTTTTTTTGTTTGCCGCCTCACGGCAAGTGGCAACTGGCAACGGGCAAGTGGCAACGGGGCAAGTGGCAAGTGGCAAGTGGAGGAGTAACTCTTTTTTTTGACACTTAAATTAGACGGCAGCAACAAGATTAATAACTGGAAAATTGCAGCGGCAAATCGTCAACAAATTGAAGTTTATTGTTTAACGCCTTCGTCGCGACTCTTGACCTTGTCGTCAATTTCAATTTCAACTCAACCTCACAAATCCTTTTGTTGTTGTTGTCGCGCCACAACAAAAGCAACAAATCGCAAACAACACATTTTCGAGTGTGGGCCGTTAGAAAAAGAGCTACAAATAGAAAGAAAGGTATAGAGAAAACGAGTGAAAGAAAGAGAGCGCAGCAGATACAAATGATATTTCACAGTGGTACAAACTCAATATTCATTTGACAAAAGAAATGAAGGCAATTAAAAAGATAGGAAAACTTTACTCTCTCTACTGTTAAACAGAAAAAGTATCAATAAATACCAGGGATTAAAACCGTTACCATAATTGTTACCGTTAAGCGGTATTAACCGATTAAAATTGGTAACTGTAAACAAATCTTTTATATTGTAAATAAGCCGAAGAAGCTAAAAGATTCAAATCAAAATAACCGCTAGGTAACCGATTCATGCATAACGGTAAGTCGGTTAAAATAAATTTTGTTATTCATGTGTAAAAGTCGCTTTTAAAAAACTTTTGACGTAATTATTAATTTTGCATAGAGAAATCGATTTTAAAACCAAAGAATTAAGTGTATATTTAACCATATTCTAATAAAAATTAAATTTTTGTGAACCTAAATCATGTCGGTATTTTGAAATCGAAAACGAAACCGAAACCGTAATCGATACCGAAGTTCAATTCGAATTGATACCCTGATAAATACAAATGCAATCGTCATAATTATTTTCTTTATACACATAGTTAATAATACTTTACTCTCAAAAACAAACTAAAAGACAGAACAATTTTAAAAACATTACATAATTTATGTTAAATATTAAAGGATCGGAAAAAAAACTGATTTCATTCACACATATAAAGTTTATAAAGTTTTTTTCCTTGTATTGAATTTCAAATTAAAGTCATAGCCTCAAGCTTTGGATTGCATACATTTTAGCACGATGCTTGTCTTAATTAAAAATCTCTTTTCCAACCGATAATATACTCCACTAAAATAATTTAACTATCTGCCGATGTCGACTGAATCATTCTTCTTAGTTGCTTGTTTTCAGCTTCCTCATTATCAGATTATGCAAGATTTTCTCGCCATTTTGGCATTTGTGTTGTGTGTTGTCTCTTGTATTTGTCAGTTTGCAAGACTGTCAATAAAAGCGCTGTGCATGTAAACACGATAACATGTAAATTTTATGTTACCAACTGTCAACAGCAACAACAACAACGGTGAGCGGTAAGCGGTAAGCGGCTCCCAAACGAAGTCAACTTTTACAGCCAAAGCCAATTGAGGTGCAAATATTTGTGTTCAGTTATGTGATGTGATGTGAGTGTGAGTGTGAGCTGGGCGTGGCTATTACGCATAGACCAACAAGCAACCAACAACCTGTTGACCCAGTTGCATGCAGATCCTGGCCATAATCAGTTAACGCCCTTGGCAACAATTGGAACTCGTCTTCAGCAGCGTCATAAACATTATCATAATATTAATTGAGGGTCTTTGGCGCACGTGTGGACTAACATGACGCCCCAACTGGTTCGATGATGATGATGACTTTTCATTGATGTTGCTCGTAAAATACAACACATATACAACACATATACATACGCAACTATAAGTATTAATAAATAAATCAATGATGACCATCGCTGGCCTTTGTGTTCATTCAAAAAGATCTCTTCGCCCGCTCGCATTGGACTTGTAATGACCCAGTTTCATATTAAGTAAGAGTGTACATATGTGTCATAAATTCCTACATATGTACTCAAATACATACACACTCACACACACATATCGATGTTTAGCGGCTTTGACGTATAGAAAGCGTTGGCCAAACTCAACTCAACTTAACTCAGTTACAAAATCAACGCATCAAATTTAAAAAGCCAATTAAATTCAGCTCGTGAAAACTTTCATTTTCAATATGTGCGTTAAATTAAAATTAGTACAAAGGCAGCACCCCTCGCCTCCCTCTTTCCCTACATAAATTGTTTGCTAGTTTTAAAAATAAAAATAATAAAAAAAAAAACAAAACATTTCATTTCGCTTTTTTAAGCTTTTCTGTTTGGCCAACAAACGTGCAAAAATGCATTTAATTGTGGCTATTTTTGCGTTCGCAAAATACGTTGATGGATTTATAAATTATTTAAACGGTTTTTATAGCCATTGTGGCTCAAAGCAGCCAACCGACTATTCCGTCTCTCTGCAAGTCAAGTTGCTTCAATCATTTGCGTGTTATATTTGCCTGCCTCGGCTTACACCTGACAAAATTGCACCTGTCCAGAGATCAACTTCTGTAATCTGCAATTGACAAGAGACACAACAATTCTTAAGGATATTGCTTTTGGCCAACTACCAGTTATTGAACTATAATTGTGGCACTGTCGAGCTGCAAATTTAGCTGCAACTGACTTGATTTTCTTCTGCTTGATGTTGCATGCCTCGCAAAAAGAGGAAGCAAACTATTCGTTGCACTTGGCTGCCAACGACGAGCTGAGGACTTTGACTGATTTTAGTTAATGCATTGCTTATATAAGAAAAGCAAAAAATACAGTAGAGGAAAGCCAAATCCAAAATGCCATGATAATTATGAAACTCATCGCATTGTCATTCAAATGTATTACAATAAATTCAAGTTACTAAGTCTGATAGTAAACAAAAATAATACAAAAGAAAATATCTATATTCTCAGCAACGAAAATATCTTGAAGTTTATTTATTAAACGTGAAGTATGGTAAATCGTATGAAAAGCCAAAACTTATCATAATTTCTCGTTAAATATCCGAAGCTTGATTTTAACTTTAGACTCATGGGCCATTCATCTTAGAATGACTTTGACAACCGCTTGAAATCGAATAATTGATCCACTCTAATATATATTCTTTATTAAACACATATTTGCTATAACTTTACCACCTGTTTTCTTTATAATTATTTCGTACAAATTTTAAGAAAGGTTATCAACTTTTAAAAGCATTATCAAATTAATTTTCCCGGATATATAAGGATTTCTTTTAACTTTGCTTAGGGCCTAATCTAAGACCTTGCTTGACACTTTATTTTTAAAAAATACAAAAAGAGATCTGTGAAAATGTCAGTTTTTACAGGTTTACAGCTGCACAATAATGGTTTCCATTGTCGTGAAATTTCAGCGACTTATTATTGTTTAATGTCGCTTCAAACTGTTGACTGTTTGCTGTCATTTCTTTGCCATTGTCAAGTTTTGGCCGTTGCCTTTTTCAATTTGTGTAGTTTAAGCCAAAGAGCATTAAGGTTTATCTTGGGCTTTAACCGCAACCGGCAAGTTGATTACAAAAAACGAACTATATTTGATTGAAAAACTTATTTAAATTTATAAACAAAATGTTAAGTTATTTATTTGATTCTATTTCAAAGATCATTGCATAAATTTAAATTTAAAATAACTTTCAATACATTTTTATAATTCTATTGAGTTAAACAATACTACAAAAATGTGTGTAAATGCGTAATAATAATAATTGCTAAATTTTTGTTGTTAAAATTAACATATTTATAAGTATCTCCATCAGTCGAGTTTCTGCAATGCGTTATGTTAATTCGAATTAGGGAAGTTTGATGTTATTTTAATTTTTGCCGATTTTCATGCAAAGAGAGGGTATTACAGTAATTTATTTAATTGCTGCGAAAAAAAAAATAAATTGTAGATACAAAATATGCGCAATGTTCGACAACATTTGTGGCACTTAAAACTGCGATGCGTAAACTGTAAATTGAAAGACAAGCGCCAAGCACACACCAGGAAAAAATGCAAAGCAAATAACATATGTAAATACATAGATATATACACGTTTATATAGTTGAAATTTTCGACTTGGAGCCTCGGGGCGCTCCCACGATATAATCTAACGGATTTCGGATTTCGAAGCGATTGCAATTGAAGATGAAAGATGAAACTGATGAATAGCCACAAAACAAATTGAAATATTGAAAGTGACACATGCAAAACGACAAACAAATTTATTAAAAAAAAGGTATGAATACAAAAGTTTTAACAGTTTTCAAGTAGCCACAAAGTGAGCTGATTGATGCAATTTTGATTGAAAGGCAGACAAACGATTGCAACATTTTGCACTTCTGTTATTGATTGCTTTATTGTCAGCATCTATTGTGTATTGTGTGCTTTTATATTCATTGAAAAATCACAAACGATTCGCTATATAAGACTGAAAAGAGTGGCTGCAGTCTTAATTTTGTTTAACAAACGCTGAGATACTTTAGTAATAGTATGAAATTGCAGATTTCATGCATTTTTCAGATTTTAGGGTACCGTGTAGTTGATCATAAGGGCATCTTCTACTTTCTCATACAAATTCTGTTACTATTCAATTTTGTTAAAGTCTATTCGGAAAACATGCAGTATCTAAGTATGCATGTTTGTATCTATTAACGTGGTCTAACACTTTTCAATTTTAATGACGGCTTATAAACCGAGTGCTTAACCGTTTTAAAGCGGCACGCTTTTGAACCTTAAGTGTGCATTTATCAATGTGTAAATGCTAAAAGCAAGTGCTTAGAACTTTATGTTAGAGCTTAATTAAAAACCTAAGCTGCAGCGTCTTAAGCATGTTTTATTAGATAATATAGCAATAAGATTAAACAGACTTCCTATTTGCTGAAAAATTAACAGCGATAACAGTCTTCAATTTCTATTTTATGTGATAATTTAAATTATTTAGTATTATGTTCATACAACGTAAAAATTAAGCATGTTTTATCAGTTCTGAATCTCTGCAGTATTTAATATAAAAAGAGACAGAAAGGGAGACAACATTTGCCATTTGAAAATTATTGTACTAGATATTAACTGAGAGCCCAAAAAACAATAATTTAAAAGTATTGACAGATATTCTATTTCAACAACAAGCGAGCTTAAAATGTGACAAATATATAAATAACAAAACGATAAAATTGTCTTAGCTATGTTGTGTGAAAACTTCAGCTTTCTAGCTTTAACCGTTTGGCCTACACGTTAATATGTCAGTCAGTCAGTGAGTCTGGATTACAGATAGACTAGCTGCAACCCGATTTTTATTGAAGGATATCTCGTAGTTAATCTCTCAATATTATTAAGTTTTTTACCTTTTTATAGGGTATTCTTCAGTCGAACCCTCAAATACACAATACAACTCATATTTGAGCCGAGTTCTAATTAATTTAACTGTCTCTAATAGTGAATGCACCTGATCATTAATTACAGACGAATGCACTGCAGAAGCGGAAGCGACCAGCAGCAGCAGCAGCGACAGAAACAACAACAACAGCAATGCTGACAACAACAATAATGGCCAACAATAAAGTATTGGCCAAAAGCGGCCAAGAAAGTAAGCAGCGTTTTGTTGTTGAGGGCCGTGCCAAAGACGACGACGACGATGATGATGGCAGAGGAAGACAAAGACGAAGACGAAGCGCGACACTTTGGACTTTCCCTTTTTGTCGTCATCGGCGTTGTTGTCTTGGACTTTGCTGACATAATCAAAAGGCCGCTTAAGCTGTGAAGGAGTGAATGGAATGAAGCAAGGGGGAAGGAAGGGAAGCGAAGGGACAACAATTGGCTGCATAAATCGCGCATCATGGCCGGTTAGTGGTATTTTCTCTGTTCGATTTTGGTTAATGCCAACAGCAACAGCAGCAACAACAGCAACAGCAACAACAGCAACAGCAACAATACCAACAACAGAGGCAGCAACAGTTGTTGCCCTGTTGTCTTCTTCTTCTTCTTCAGGAGAGTCGTTAACATGCGTGTTAACATAACAACACACTGACGAGTCGACAACGCACGGATTTCAAGTAAGTGTGAATGTTGTTGAGTATTAGCACTTGGTATTTGAAACTGTATTGAATGAGTACTCGTATCATTCGCATTCGTATTCGCATTCGCACACTGAGAATGCTTCTAAAGCAGCCGTAACGAATCGCCAATTGATATTTGTTGCGATTTTATGTCAACATAAATTCGTTGCAACGTTGCGAACGATGTCATCATTGACATGCGTCACGGTTTTATTACTTCGAAAATAGGCTCATCAATATTGAACTAAGTGCATAAACATACCATAATTTTACACATTTAGTCACGGCAATCTGATGGAATCATCTGAACACTCGCAGAGTGCTCTGCTCATACGCTAAATCAGCAAAAATTCGATATTCGCAATATGACAGTTATGCAAAACGATTTTTAAAATAATTTTTAGAAAATTTCAGTCCATTTAATTAATATAATCAAGCGGGAAAGGCTATAGCCGCATTCCAGACTAAGGATACCCGTTACTTATTTAAATATATCTAAAAATATTTTTATTGCATACTTTTAGGCACTTACATTGCTTGAAACTTAAATCGGCCATTGCTACCGTTTGTTGTTGCGATTTAGTAGGCTGATAGCTAACAATAGTAGTTAACGTTAACTACCAAAAAAAACTGTGGCTGTGGTGGCTTTTTGCGATTTGCGGAGGACCAAAAATTGAAAACAAACTTGATCGGCGTTGGGGTTTATAAAGACTACTTTATACTTTGTAGGGTCGGACATACTTTCTTCTCCCTGTTACATACAAGGCAACGAATACAATCGGGGGTGCCACAGAAATCGCTTCCGCTTGAATTTCACTTAAATTTGTATGAAATTTGTATGAAATTTAAGTGAAATTCAAGCGAAAGCGATTTCTGTGGCACCCCAGAATATGTCCTTTTACTTATTTTTTAAGTAACGGGTATAAATAACTAAGATGTATTCGAGTTTTCAAAAAATATTTGTTTCGTTTCTTGCCTTTGAAATTGATTAGTTCCTGTATTTTACAGGTACAGGATCGCTAAAAACGAGATCATTTGAAGCCACCTTGGCTTCAACTTAAAAACAACTTAAAAACTAGGAAAAATTGTTTCAATTTCTGGCATTGCGAGTTTAATAAGTTTGTAATTTATAGCAGTAGACAGTTCAGCGATCGCGATTATAGCAATATGTCAAAAACTAGTCACAAACTAGTCCAACCAAAAATTCTCGGCTGCGATATACCCTGTAATATGAGATATACATATATGATTATATGAAATGAAAATATGGTTTTAATAGAATAGAAATTTAAGAAACTTGAATCTTTATGAAATGATTCTTTGCATATTTTGATTTTTAAATTTAGCTTTTTACGATTCACCTCTAATAAATTGCGTGTTTACAGGGTATCTAATTGAAAAGGCAAACATGAGTTTGAAAACAAGTTGCCAAAGTGTGAAAAACCAGAAAAATTCAAGTTTATCCTGCGACCAATTGAAATTATATAAACGCATTAAGAAAAATAGAAAAAAAAAAAACAAAAACAAATTCAAGTATTCCGAAAACAAAAAGAAACTAAAATGAATGGGCGGAATTTGCGCGTGCCACAAATAAATGCAAGTTTAATTTAAAGACTATTTACATAGATACTTATTTGTTATCGTTAATTGTTATTGTTGTTGTTGTTGAAACAGGAAGTCAATGCATAATGTTGAAATGTCATTGGTCGATTCATGGCAAACAATTTACCAACTTTGAATGTAAATTTAGTGAAATCTTTCAACCAAATTGCGACAAATATGAGCTATTTAATGCACTCACAAGAGAAAAATAATAGACAAAACTTTAAGGTATTCAAAGTTTCAGAATGTTGAACAAACAAAGCCACTAAACAAAATAAGGCGATGAAATTAGCAGTGAGCGTGGTCGCGTCAGGGTCAACAAGCTAAAAGGGCCAAAACAAATAAGACAATCAACCATTTGTATGCAGATATATACAGATACGTACAGATATACATATATGCAGATATCTGTGCATATTGTATATACAACAAATAAGATACTAATTGATAAAGCTTCAAGTTGGTTAATGCCTTCGAAAAAGCCAACTTCACTGACCGACATTGATGGAATGTGGGCCGACAGCTGGGAACGGCCTCCCAGACAGCCTCCCTGACTGATTGCAGCTGGGATTGGGACTGAGTTTCAGGTTGAAACTTGGGCGGTTATGCAACTGAAACTGTTTTTGTCCAAAACTCGCTTTTTACAGTTACACGGCGGCGCTTCTTTTGCTTTCAAATCGAAATTCGAAAATGTTTCTGAAGGGAAAAACAACGCCGAAATCATTAACAGTTAACAGCTTTGGCCGCAAGAGCCGCCAATCAATGCGGCTCCAAAAACCACAAAACCAGTTTAGGACAACAACAATGACAACAACAACAACAACAGCAGCAGCGGCGTTAACGAAACGCATGCGTCTTTGGAATTGGGTCAGCAAGTACGAGCCAAAGAAATGAAGCGAAAAAGCCAAAGCTACTACCAAGTCCAAGACCCAATGCAGGCCCAAATGCGGGCCCAAAGCGACCAACACAGACACAGTTAAGACAAGCCACAACAACAACTATTGGCAGGTGTAAGGCAGGTGAATGAAAGTCGCTGCCGACGCTGGCGTCACTGTCGACGCTTAGGCATGAACGGGTTCGAATTAATAGTTTCAATGGACAATGCACAATGAAAAGTCAGGTATATTTAATCTATGCACCTTTGACTTCAACTTAATCATTTCATCTATCTATAACTCTATCTCTAACACAATCTTTTTCTATCTCTGAATCTTCATCTTTCTATATACATAAGTCTAGTATTTCCCTTTTCTCTTTGTCAAAATCTCTGCAATATGTCTTCCTCTAGTTCTATCCCAGCTCTATTTTTCTTTCACTTCTTTGATAAAACCCTTAATCACTGCGCTAGTGTCGAAAGCATAACGAAGACTACGAAAGGCGACTAGCAATATATACAGGAAGAATGGAATATAAGCTATGACTGTTCGATCAAGTCGAGTTATACACCAATCGAAAGCTATAGCGGGAAATCTCTAAATCCTGCTAAAATTGACACCCCCACAGTATCCAATCGACAAAATTTACAGATATCGTTGGAAAGGTTTATTTTTAATAATTTATATGATAAATTTAATATTGTTTGTCACAAAATTGGATATCGGAAATTTTGGGGCATGGTAATGTTTTCGTTACTAGACTTTTCCCCTTTTTTTTATAAGTATATCTTTATCCCCTATGTTTCGTTTCGTTTGCCTCTACCCCATCATCTAGCTCTCCTTTTATCTCATAATCTTACCTCACTTTTTTCCTTTTTCAATCCTCTTCAACTTCCCCAAGCCCTTTCCCTTTCTCTACTACCCCTAGCCATGTCTCTTCCTCTACCTTTAAGAACTAAATTTATATTCGTTATGCATATATTCATTATTCGTTATCATTTTGCATATTCAAAGTTTAGTTTTCTGACTGCATATGACACTGAATACACTCTGGTTGCATTCCATAAATACTTTTTTCGGTCAATTCGGTTTCTGGCCAATTCGCTTTCTGGCCGCAACTCGCAAATTCCCATTTGCCGCAGAGAAAGTGTCCAAGAGTCCAAGCCGAAAATGCAGACATGGTAACAAAGACAAAGATTTACGATATGGCTCCCATTGTACATATGACAGATATTGTTGTTGTTTGCATTTAGCCAGAGATTTTATTTCTTTATTTATTATTTTATTGTTTTTTGCTCTTCCTCTTATTTTAGCTCTTTTGTTTTATTTTACTAACGTAATTTTTGCGAACAACAAAAAAAATGTAACCATTTTAAGCTGAGGTTCAAGAACATCAACAGATTATTTACATTTTTAAAATTAAACTGTTAATAATTTTTAACATTTTTAATAATTAGTTGAGAGTTATATAATAAAAATTCCGCAATTAAACTTGGGACAACTTCTAGGTTGAAAATAACGAGCGAGCGAAAATGAAGAAAACAAGCGGGAAAGGCTAAAGTCGAGTTTCCGACTATAGGATACCCGTTACTTATTTAAATAAACATAAAATATTTTTTGTTGCATACTTTTAGACACTTAGATTGCCTAAAACTTAAATCAGCCATTACCACCTTTCTTTATATCCGATCTTGTTGCAATTAAGTAGGATGATAGCATATAATAATAGATTATGTTAATTACCAAAAGAAACGTAATATCTTTAAAACTGTATGTGTGGCGTGGCAAAAATGTTAAACAAGCTTCATCTGCGGGGAGATATAAAAGTCTGTATGCCAAATTTGGTTGCTCTAGCTCTTCTAGTCTCTGAGATCTAGACGGACGTACGGACAGACGGACATGGCAGTATCGACTCGGTTGTTGATGCTGATCAAGAATATATATACTTTATAGAGTCGGAGATACTTCCTTCTCCCTGTTACATACTTTTCAAAAAATACAGTATACCCTTTTACTTATTTTTTAAGCAAAGGGTATAAAAAGATCATATTTAAGCCAAACAAAACTCCAATGAGACAAAACGAAAACGAAAACAGGTCTAAAAGTCTGTGAAGTTCGAATTGGTTTCACTTTCGCGAGATGGCATCCATTCAACGGGTGGAGCCAGCGAATTCCAAGCGAATGCGCGAAAAAACAGATGCCCGACAAGCAAATCAAATAAAAGAAGCTTTCATTCCCAAATCTACAGATACAGATAATCTATAGATAAACTAATACTATTAAAAAAAATAAACAAATCTCTGCCCTAAACTCATTTCGATCTCTGTCATCAAATTCACACGCAGCCGTTAAACTCTTCACAAATTTCACGCGTTCGCAATGAAAGTGAAAATACAACTACAACAACAATAACAACAATGGCTATAAGAGCGTTAAAACTGACCGCTGTTCAGGCAATTTGTATTACCAATATCATTTCAAAATACCCAATCATGATACTCAACTTAAGCAAATCAGTTTGATTTAAGTCTTTACCCTGTGGATTTCGTGATGCGCATACATAGATAGATATAGATAAAGATTCATTCAAGATATATGTAAGTATAGGTATGTCCAATACATTTTTTGGCCAAAACAACGCCAACAACAATCTATGAGAGGCAGTGCCGACTGCGACTGCGACTGTGACGCTGGCGTCGCTGCTTGTCAAATGAAATGAAGAAGAAAGTCAAGTGAGTTTCTTATATAGATGTGACTTTGTTGTTGTTATTGCTGTTGTAGTTGTTGCTGTTGCTGTTGTTGTTGCTGCTACTATTGTGAACGATGTATTATTAGTTAACGTTATTTTTTTTTTGGCTAGTATTGTCACTGGCGTCGCTGCCACTGCGACGTGCGCTTTCTATTTGCGTTTTTTTTTTTTTCAGTTTTCGGTTTTCGGTTTTTATTGTTTACCTATGATAGAGTTAGATGAACGTATCAGTGTCTAAGGTGTGTGTGTGTGGCGCTTAATGAATTTTTATTTGGTTTAACCAAAAATGTTTAAATAGGAAAAAATGCATAAATAATTCAACATTTAAGATCGTTGCCAACTGCATACAAAGTTAATATTTGTTTGTACGTAATTTGGTTTTGTCATTGTTTTCTAATAATTCATTTTGTTTAATTTCAAATATGTTTATTTTAGTAAACACTTAATTTTTTGTTATAATATATTTAAACTTGCACTCTGCGGCCCTAATGTGTGTCAAAAGTGTCAATTAAAATGTGTGTTTTTATGGACACTTGACTTGTTTGCACCTTACATTGCCGACACTTGATCCGATCCGAGATTCCAGATCCCAGACCTTAGCACTCATAAATTGTTAATTTATGGCAAGACCTTGAAATGTTTAACACTATTAAATCTATTACATTTACAAAGTATTTTATAGCCTGCATAAATGCACGCATGGACTGAACCCAAGTCCATGTTGCTAAAATATTGCTATTAAGCAATTAAAACAAACCTCAAGTTCTCATCCAGGGCCGTCGTCGACAGGCGTGTAAAAATTGCATGCAATAAAACAATAAACCAAAAATAGCATCAATTATGCACTCATTGTATAGTGTTAAATTTTATAATGCCTGCATATATTCAAGGCAAATCCACACACAATGGAGTCGAAAGCAATAAAAAGGAATTTCACTTGTTTCAAGTAAAGCGCCTTTTACTATCTACTATTAAATGATTTTTTGAATCAATTAGAAAATGTTATTCACAGCGTAGCTGATAGATAATTGCTAGTAATTTTTTTATTATTATTATTATGCAATTTCATTTGGTTTTTATATTTGCAAATTTTAAGGATAATATCAGAAATGTGCAGTGGTAATAATTTGGACTAGATTGACTCCTGCTTTAATAGAAAATTTAATGAAACTTTGGCAATAATATTTGTTTGTATGTACATATTATATAATAATAATAATAAGGCTAAATTCAACAAATATTACGAAAATAATAAGTTGGAGCTTAAGTCAGAATATTATAAGACACTAAATTCATTAGACTCGATAACTCAATAATCAGTATAATATTACATTATAAAAACTATCTAAAAATAATTATTGTAAACATTAAAATAAAAAAAAAAATACACAAGGAATGCACAAAAAAATGCATACCGTGCGTATACGCAATAGAGCACAGTTGCACAGCAACATGTACACACATTGCAGTTTGAGAGTCATTATGCCGCGCTTGGAATACACAAACAATCAGCTGCTAAACTGTTGCAATAACAAGACGATAAGTGATAAGAGTATAAATAAGATATGAGGGCAAACTACAACAATTTTAGTTGTCAAAGAAGAGAGATAAAGATTAAACAAAAGACACACTTGCCGAAATTATGAAATAGTATTGTAAGAAAAAAAATGGAAAAATGTTTCACCTTGCATATTGTGGATGATGATAAAAATTGCAAGGGAAAACACAAAACGAGCAACAACAAGAAATGGAAAAATAAAAATATAATAAATAAATGAGTATGACGGGGCTTCCGCCAACAACAACAGCAGCTGCGCCCACTGCAACAGCAACAGCAACAGCAACAACAACAGCAGCAACAACAACATACTTCAGTGTCTGGTTTTTGTTTTGAGCGTTTTGCTTTTCACGCTACTTGCACAAAAGCAATGGCCAACAACCAATTTCACTTTCATTTTCTTTTGACTTTGCAGCAGAAATGAAAAGCGAACAAGGCAAGGCAAGGCAAAGAAGGCAACAACAGCAAAAACCACAAGCACAGCAACAACGGCAGCAAAAGCCAAAGTCACGCAGTCGCATTAGCGGCAAACACTCTGCGCATGCGCAATGCACTTTGGTTAAATGCCCGCACAACAAGTTGACCACGAGTTGTAGCTGCCTCTGCCACTGCCTGCGCCTCTGTCACTGCCTGCGCCTCTGCCGCTGCCACTGCCCGCAATGTCATTGTCTCTTTAACTTACCAATAAGCTGAGGTAATCCTGGCCAGCGCCAAAGTTTAATCCATGAAAACTACGCGCCAATTGTTGTTGATTTTGTGTCAACTGCTTTGTATTAATATTATTATGTTTATGTCCTTGCAACGTTGGCGACGGCGACGCTTGCGACGATGTTGCCGCCAGGCTGCTGCTCTGCCGCTGCTTCAGGCTGTTATCCAAAAATAATCGCCAGATGAATTTGTGCGCTTGTTGGCGACGCGAACCGCACGCGACGCGACCGGAAGTACTTAAGCAAGCCATATCGATAACTTTTTGTTTTTAGTTTGTTTTGTTTTGATTTGATTTGATTTGATTTGGTAGGGTTCGGTTAACGGTTTTCTGTTGACTGTTGACTATTTACTGTTATTAACGAGTGCCTAGCGTTAATTGAACTTGACAACTTGCTGTGCGCCTACAAAATACGTTAATACATGCACAAATTTTGTTAAATTATTAACAGCATTATTAATAAGTTCAGTATTCGAGAACGCCACACAAAGAATGCAAATATGGGAAAGACGACAGACACAATAACACACGACACACAATCAATAACGATAACGACAACGGGATTGAGTTAAGGAGACACAGACAAAGCGCGTTGCTTGCGTCCAGCTACAGCAGCTTCAGCAAAGTGTTTCGGCGTTTTACCTCTGCGCTCGCACGTAGCTCGCTACGCCTGCGCGGCCGACGCTTTTAGTGTGGTGAGTTTGTCGTCGCGAGTGTTGGAATGCGAAAGATAGCCGAAGACAAAGGCCGAGCGCATTAAATTTGAACTTGACGTTGTTGTTGTTGGTGCGCTGCAAGACTTGAAAGCATTAAAAATTGCATATCCGTTTCACAGTTTGACATGCACTGCACTTAGCCTTGTGCACACTTCACACTTCACTTCACTTCTCCTTTTAGCAATACCATACGTTTGATGTGCGTTAAAACGCCTGTTGCACGACCAGCGTCCACATGTTTCACGTCTATCAGAACTCCACTAATTGTGCTCCATGTCCTGCTTGTTATTAATCGATTCAATTTTGCCTCATTTAATTTTTACTCAAACCTTTGACCACATAAATTTTTGTTTTGACGTAATAATGCAAAATCAGCTGTGCAGGCCGCCGACTGGATAAGCCAGGGCTGACAACTTATGTTCGGACTGGCAAACAAACAGCTGTTGTGCACATTGTGCAAATGAAATCATCGATAGTCACTTGCTTTGGATTCAATAGTCTATTTCTTTTGTTTTGTTTATCATTAATACATTTATGTTATTGCTAATTAAGTTGTACGAAATTTCAATAAATATTTAAATGTTCATTGCTGATATCACCATTCATTTAAAGTATATCGATATATCCATTGATATGTGCTTGCCTCGATAACGATAACACATCACATTGTGCATTTACATAAACTGTGCCCAAAATGTCGCGTAATTTGTTTTTATCAATTAAAAACCTAATCAGAAATGTGGAAAACCTGTTTTTGCCATACGGCGGACAGCAACCGGCATTAGCATGTATTGTGCAACAACACAGCAGCTCCATCAACAGCAGCAACTCAGCAGAAAACTTTAATCTAAAGGATTTGATAGGAGATGGAATTTTTTGGGCCGTGCCCAAGCATCGCCGCAGTGTGGAGAAACGTTTAAATCGCAAATTTGGCGTTCCAGAATACAATTGGAAGCCGCTAAAGGAGAAGAGAAATCTGCGATCTTGCCAAAAGTGCGGCCACGATCATGAGTTGGGTGTTCTGTGTCGTAAGTTATGCCGGGTTCACACTGCGTCACATACTGTCACAGCTTACAGTCACAGGGCCTGTGTGCTCCATCTGGAACCTTAGCATACAATAAATTCTAGTAAATTGTAAAGCTTAATTGCATATTTCTCGAGCCTATCGGATTTTGATGCCATAGATGCAGAACTGTCAAATTGTGACAATGCTTTGTGACAGTCTGTGACGCAGTGTGAACCCGGCTTTATGCTAATCAAGAGATGAACAATTTGATTTCATTAAATGTCATTCCACAGCTTTCTGCTATGACAAAGTGCGCAAGGAGACGCAACTGATGCAGGACAAAATACAGGAGCAGCTTGGCCTGGAGGCCATCGAGCAAGAGGTTGTTGTCTTGTATGAAGGGGAGAAGGGCGAGCAATCGGCGGACAACCTTAAGGGTAAACGAATTGTGGAAATGCAAAAGCCTCGTCCCATGTGGTTCACCAAAAATCTGTTGCAAAAGTCCACACAGCAAACATCCGAAACGAAAGAGGTTAAACCATCTGATTTGGGCTAAGCCAGCGTTATATCTATATCATCAATAAAGTACAGTTTGTTAACAACAGGCAACATGTTTATTTCGGCTAAACTGCAACGATGCAGTTCTCTTCAGAAATCCATTGTTGAAGTCTTGCGCACTCATTGGTTTTTTGCCCTCCAGACGGATCTGACTAACTTCCAGTGAAGTGCCTCCAGCACAGCCAATCATAAGAGATCTGCGCCCACGATGAAAGCTGAATTGTCCAGGAGGTAGAGGCGATTGATCTGGTGATTGATCCAGAGGCTTTTTTACCTCTATAAGCTGCACTTGTTTGTCCACAAAGCTTGTGGTCAGACACTTGAATCCATACAGAGCACGATATCGTGTGTACAGCTCCGATGCAGTTTGTTCAGACCACACGATCTCCGTAATACGCGATGTTATCTTTGGTGCTGCAAGATTGAGAGAAAGCTAGTTTATTATATAAGAACAATTGTGTTTTATTCAGGGATTAAAACCGAAACGAATATCGGTTTCAGTTAAGGTTTCGGTTAAGTTCGGATTTAGGTTTTCGGTTATAGGTTTCGCAAAATCTTTGAATAAAGGTTTCGTAACGGTGAACCGGTTTTCGTTTGTTTCGGTTTTGAAATACCGGTATGGTTTCGGTTCACAAAAAAAAATTTCTTTGTAAAAATATAATTTAATGAACAATATAATAGTTATTAAAAAAGCATAACTTTCTTAATAATTTATTCACACATTTATTTCACATATAAATTAAAAATTAAAAATAAAATAAAATCAAAAATAAAATACAAAACTAATAACCAAATATCAGAGATCGCAAACAAGACTTATGAGTCGGAATAAATAAAAACAGCTCAAATTTTTTCGTTTTAAATTATTTTTAGCTTGTTTTTTAAATTTTCATAACAAAAATTAATAACAAAACATGCTTTTAAAATTGTATTTTAAAGTTATACCATAACTCTTATTTGCAATTTTTAAAATGTCAATTAAAAATAAAACTTCTAAATTTTTATTTTAAAAATTTTTAAATAAAAATGTATTTTAAGATGTATGAAAAACCGAAATTAGCCCTTATAAATGAAACGGTTACTAAACGGTTATTTCGGTTAACAGAGTTTCGGTTTAAAGGTTTCGGTCAGATACAATTTTTTTTTTCGGGTTCGGTTAAGGTTTCAAATCTCAATCGGTTTTTACCGGTTAAAGGTTACGGTTTCGGTTAGGGTTTTAATCCCTGCTTTTATTACATACCAAAACTTGCAAGTGTTTCGTCTTGTGGCGTCGCGTTTGCCAGTTGTTCCTTCAAATTATTAACCGTATCCAGAAGCAATTCAGCACCCAAGTGGGAGAGGGCGGAATGCAGCTCTGGCATAAATATATCGCTTCTAATCGGTAATTCACGTTGAGCCAGGATCTAAAAGAGTTTACTGTAGGGTTATGTTGGTATCGATGCAATATAATCCTTTACTTACATCGCCAACGTCAAAATGATGTGGCTGTATCTTCATTATAGAAACGCCCGTTGTGGTGTCGCCTTTCATGATGGCGTAGATTATGGGAGCTGCACCACGCCAACGGGGAAGTAAACTGGCATGAACATTGATGATTCCGCTGGGAAAGGCATTGATAATGTGCACGGGTATCATATGCCCGAAGGAGACAACCACGCCCACCTCGTGTCCTGCACACTGTTCCGCCGTTATGGGCCATCGGTACAGGGGAAGCTGCTGCAAGTCGGCGTAGCTTCGGACACAGTTCGCGGGACTCTTGAAGGAGGTAACGACGCCGACGTCGACTTTGTTCTCATGCAACTTTTGTAGGCTGGGCAATGAAAAGTTATCGGTTCCAAAGAACAGCACCTTCGGTGTTTGACAGCTTGCAATACATCGACTTCCAATTTGAGATATATTTGGAAGGGTTTTTCTCTTGTATTTAAAAAATTGATTAAGTAAACATCTACCGTAGCACAACATAACTGCAGCAGTCAGCTGCCGATAACTTTGAAATACAACTCTGCATTTGTGCGGCCGATATATAATATTTATTCTATCGGTAAGCACTTGAAGAGTATCGATCAACGGCCCTTCATTTCATTATTTTTCCTTTCATTCTTGCAATTCAATATAACTTGCATCTTGTGTATTTTCTTAACAACATTTATCAGCTGCTTATTTGTGTAATACCTTCTTTGAAGCCAAATCAATGTCGACTTCGAAGCCGTTATATTTTACACTGAACCGTAAGCGTAAACAAAAACAAAAAGGGCAGTCTCTAGCTCAGCAACAAGTTGGCAGCACAATTAAAATATCGATACAACATATCGATAGCAGGCATTCGTCATTGCAAATTGCAATTGTCGATTGAGAAAAATGAAAACAGAGAAAGAAAAGAAATTTTTTTAAATTCTAATAAATAACACATACAAATAACATAAAATTTGGTGCACTGCAGGCTCAAAATGGAACCGAAAGCTGCCAAAGGCACATTAACATCCTCAAGTAGCTCCAGTTCGACTACCACAGACAAAATGAATTACGCATTGCAAGTGGCGTTGCAGACAATGAAAGAACGGTGCATCCAATTGCAGCGTCGTGTCTCCAGCATGGAGGAGGAAAATCAACGTCTGCGTGAAAGCAACGTTGGCACTGCGGCTGCCAATAGCACTGATTGCACTGGCGATGTGTCACTTCGATCGCAGGTAGAAGACCTGCAACGCCAAAAGGAACAGCTTGAGGATCAAATTAACATGGTGTCCAATGAGAATCGCAGATTGTGGTCACGTCTGTCGAAAATATCAAAGGACCAGACACAATTACCACAGGAGGACGACGTAGCAATTTCGTCGCATATTCGAGGCGCCGTTAACGCTTCCATTGGTGCCAATCAGAATTTAATTCGTTCGAAAACGTTCACCCAACACTCGCCAAATCCTCACTTGCGCCAGAAGATGATATCAGATGGGAGTTTGGAAGATATCGCACTGGATGATTTTGATGCCAGCGAGGAGCTTGGTTACCCATATGGACTGCAAGTGGAGGACGCTAGTGCCGCCAATGAGCTAGACACCAATCTTGATGCGAAGCATTGCATGGAAGGATTACAAGATTTGCGTCGTGAGGCCATGAAGCAACAGCAGGCGCTTAACACAGCACTCATTCAGCTAGAGACTCGTTTCGGTAAGCTTAGGATTTGTACTGTTTACTCAGTTTTCATTAAAATGCTGATAACTCTTGTATCACGCCTTAGCGCTCCAGCCCTGCCCTGACTGTGCCACGAAGGCCGCAAACAAACCGGAAATGGCTGATAAGAGCTTGGAGACAGAGGACAGACTGAGCAATGAGCTGAAGCGATATCACAACGAGCAATCGCATGACACCTTTAATGGTCACTCAACAATACCGATCGTGCCACCGTCCCGTCTCAACATAATACAAGAAAAACTAAAGGCTGATGCCATAGACAAGACTTGTCCCATGTGCGGCAAATTGTACTCTAGCCAAGTGTCGTTTAAGGCATTCCAGGAGCATGTCGAAATGCACTTCATTGACGATGCAATAGATGCGGATGGCAGCATGGATAGGCAGTTTGAGTTCATTTCGCATGCAGTGGGCGATTTCTGACCCAACGCACAGATCTACTTTGCCACGGAACTCTAGTGCTCACAAGGCAATTGGCAAATCAAATTTAAACATTATGAATCAGCGAGAATGCTTAAGCGGAGGATGTTCGAGTGTAGTTTAGTTTAATGGCGTTGTTATAGAATTACAAAGCAAATATCACAAAATGAGTATTTAATTGTTATTCATTTTGAATAATATATGCATACACGTTTTTATTATTATTAATATAAGAAGAAAGAATGCAAATACAGTAATAAATTTACAGCCTATATAATAATAATCGTTTTGATGGCCAAAAAAAACAACTTTCTACACAGATGACGTTGGTATCGCTGATTTTTGATAGGCATCATTTCCATAAGAATTGGAATTTGCCAAGGCCAATCAAAAGATAAGAAATCTGTAAACTGAATACATTTACAACATTCCATGCTTGACACCCTTTACATGTGATCTTAATCTGTATCAATTAGGTAGTACGCGAATGACTAAATGGGCTTAATATATGAACAAAACTTGACACAGTTGCCTACTTTTCTGACACACAATTATATCGCAACACCTTTAAGAATTATCAGTGTAATATGATATTTTTCTGCCTTAAATATTCAGAGCAATATAACAAAATCTTGTATTGAAACTTAAAGACATTCATTCATTTAATAAAAGCTATCATTTCATTGTTAATCTAATTTGTAAATAAAATCTTTTTCTGTCCTTAAAAAATTATCATTTTAGGCCTACGAATGGAAAATCTTTTATATTCGAAGCTTTATTAAAAATTTATGTCTTTCTAATCAACCTAATATGAATAAATAAGCTATAGGCACGCCTTTGATGCGAGTACTGAAAGTTAAAAGAGAAAGCCGGGACTATTTAAAACTAGCTCATACATAGGCATCAGAAATTGAATAAATTCTTAAAGACGCCCAACTGTTTATGTTGATAGGCATGTGATAGGCATTCACTTCAGAATAATTTAAAAATCGAATTAATTAAAAATTAAAAAAAGGGCTTCAGTCGAATCGGATACACAGAAAACCCGTTGAAGCACTACAGTAGAAAACGAAACTCATATTCTTTACTAGAGAACTTTTGTGTTTAAAATTCGCATTGAAGTTTTCACAAGAAAATATATAATATAACAAATTTTAAAGCAATTTTCTGACTCTTACCTAAATTGACACCCAAGTTCAGGAAACTAAACTTCGACTTGCTGTCAACAACTGTTATTTTCATATGTAAATTTAAAATTAGAACCCAAAGGAAAAATAAATTAAAACAGAATCTTATCACACAGCTTAACGGTCACAGTGGAAATATGACCAATTTGAATTTGTAAATCCATGATTCACAAAATTAGCATACTAAACTCGAAAAGGGGTTCGACACGCTTAGTTCACTCGACGTTCAACTCTTAATTTCGCATAAATTATAGTTTGTATTTTGAATTTTGGGCACTCTTTTTCTATCTTGACAGACTTACAACTCAACATATAATGTTAAATTAAATGACATATGGGCTAATCCGAAAATTTTTAAGCCAAGTGCGATCATACCTGTTAAGTTTCGATTAGAATTACTAATCAATTAGATTATTTTTGGAAATAATCGTAGTGGCTATATAATTCCCTGTTGAAAAATTTGTGATTATATAATGATTAAGATTACAACAAATCAGAAAAAATTTAAAATTACAATTATTCAAAAATAATCAGAAAAAATCAAAAATAATCAAAAATAATCTTTCTGATAATTTTGGATTATTTTTGATTTTTTCTGACAATTTTGGCTATTTTGATTGTGAACATTTAAAATAATTTGATTGTTACTAAAGAGTCATAAATAATCAGAAATAAAAATAAAAAAATCAGGAAAAATCAAAAATGATCCAAAATACTCAAAAAGATTATTTTAAATTATTTTTTTACTTTTTCTGATTATTTTTGAATAATTTTAGATTATTTTTGATATTTTGTAATCGAAATCGTAATTGGGCAAAACCGAAAATAATCGCAATTTAATCATTAGTTCGACTTTAAAACAAAATTAATCTAATTACTAATAATTATGATAACTAATCATTATTTAACAGGTATGAATAGGATGATTCAATCAAAATGATTTTACGGTGGCTTGTTGGTTCATGGCCGAGCCTAATCAGTTAATTCCTCTTTTTGCCTCTTGGTTTCATTAATTCTTGTAAAAATAGGGTATTTTCCAAGATCGTCGGCAGCTTTAAATGCACGAACGCGGGGGCAAAATATGTTTTTTCCCGTTTTCACATTCACTTTTTTTTGGATTTCGGAAGCTACATAATGTAAAGTTTTGAATGTAGAGGGTAGTGGCCCCACCCCTGCCTGCCTGCCAACGCCCTTGGTATTTTCAATGGTCAAAAAGTAGGCAAAACAGTTGTCAGAGTGTTTAGCGCTTAGCAAATCTTAAACTTGGTCTCATTTTCTTTTATTTAAGATGATAAATATATTGAAAGTATATTTAATATATGTTAAATGGAAAAGAATAAACATTTGTATACAACCGACAAAACTTAAATATTTTATGTAACGGGACTTCTTATCATAATTTTTGAAGCAGGATTGATATGGTCATATATTCCACATCATTTTTTTTATTTCGATATTTTATCACTAAAAAAATGTGAACCTCAAAACGTTAACCTCAAAACGCCTTCCATTTTTTGTAACGTTCGCGACGGAACTTTCAGCAAGCTTAATTTTTTTTCCAAAACAGCAAGGATTTTATCTTAAATAGGGCTTAAAAGTATTCCCAAAGAACTGAATTTTTCAGAAAATTTCATTAAAATTTACCAATCTGAACGAAAGCTGTATCAATTTTATGTAACGTTCGTAGCGCTGGATTAGCCCATATCTAGATTGGAGTGGATGACTCCAGAGGGGCAATTAGGTATTTTGGGATGGATTTGAAAATATTTGTAATTATACAAATTAAAAACAAGCAATTTGATAAGCATATAACTATTTGTTGCATGTTCAATATGCCAATGTATATAAACTCTCAACATATGAAAACACTTGTGCGGTCAAGAACTTCTGATAAGCAGACTCTCAAGCTCTATGTAATTCAGGTTATACGTATACAACTCTATCTCCCTTTTTATACACAGAATTGTTAGCTAATAAGCTAAGCTTACGTCAATCCCAAAAAGTTTAAATATTTTATTTCCAACATTCTTCAAAATTTAATTATACTTCATTCTAAATTCTCTTTGGTTTGAATACAGTGTATTTTTCAGTCAATCACTATTGATTAGATCCTTCTTATCAGTACCACATTTAATATTTACCTATGTTAATTATAATAGCTTGAGCCAGACTTTTGTTGAAAATTTAAATAACTTTTTCTAATAAAGATAAGATTAAATCCATGGTTGGACTTTTGTAAGTTACATTCAGCTTACAACGGTATCCAATCAAAGATACCACAAACTATGGGAGTGGGTTACTGGGCTCTCAGTGTGGAATCAACATCAAATGCTGCGACTGCGCGCTGCGTGCAGCGATCTCATGGTATAAAAGTTTTGGTCTGTTTTTGGAGACACTTCAGTTGTGCTCGAGCGGTTGCCGCAGCAGCCAAAGTTTTTACAAGTTTCGAATACAAAACGGTTGTGCATAAATATTTAAATTATAAATAACAAAAAACTGAAAAAAATTTAAATTTTAAATAAAACATAGCAATAATGCCCACAAATCTATTTCAAAAACTCTTTCTGCTACTGCCACTCGCTTACAATCCGATAAAAAATGGTAATAAACTGTCAGAATCTCTTGTAAAACTGTTGAATAAGTGATTTAATACCATGAGAGAAATCGTTTAGCAAGCATAAATATTTAAAAATATTCAAATCTCATTCAGGGCGGAATCATTATTAATTAATCATAGCGGAAAAGATTCGCATTTGAATTGATGGTTACAACAAAAGAAGAAACAGAACATATGTATTTTTCGCTTTTAAATTCATAACAGAAAGTGAAATTAAATTTATTAATCGGTGTCTTAACTTTACTTTCGTTCTTCTTATAGGCATTGATACTAGCACGGGAGGTAGTGTGAATTCCGAGTGGAATCATGAGCAAAATGGGCTCGATTGGGAGGGAACTTGCTCGACCGGTCGACGACAGACCCCTATTAGGCTATCGCTTGATACGGTAAGTAAATAATTCTATGCTATTAATTAAGGTCCTGTTTTTCACAGTACAGTTAAGTTTAAGCTGAGAGATATTTTTGAAGCTGAGAGATATTTTTGAACTTGACATAAAATTTAATCGTTTAATGCAAAATTTGACTTAAATAAAGTTAAATTCTCCATTTCCTATTATTTTGTTTAGTTCACACCTAATTTTTATAACATAAGCATTAAAATCGCTTTTACATATGTATAAAATCAAGCGGGATAGGCTTTAGTCGACTTCCCGACTATAGGATACCCGTTACTTTTTTAAATATACATAAACTATTTTTTATTGCATACTTTAAGGCACTTATATTGCTTAAAAACTAGAATCTGCCATTACCATCTTTCTATTTGTCCGATCTTGTTGTGATTTATTATGATGATAACTTATAATAGTAGTTAAAGTTAATTAGCATAAAAAAAAAACCTTAAATCTGTAAACCCGTACGTGAGGAGGCGAATATCTGTGTGCCAAATTTGGTTGCCCAGTTGTAAAAATCTATGAGATCTAGGACCTCACACGGACGGACAAAATGACGCACGGACAGACGGACGGTCATGGCTATATCGACTCGGCTGTTGATGCTGATCAAAAAATATATACACAGTGCAGAGTCGGAGATGCTTTCTTCTCCCTGTTACATCATTGCAACAAATACAATATACCCTTTTACTTATTTTTTAAGTAACGGATATAATTCTCTAAATACAATTTAAATTTATGACGTTGGTTACTAGTATATGGGAATCGTAACATATAAAGCATGCTAAGAAAGCAATATTCTTTAGAAATAGTACATTACTTGTATAGTTAATTGAGCACAAATCAGTTTTGAGAAGCGTGAATTAAAATTGGATTACCACATGTCACATAAGCATAAGAAAAAGAGGTGGTTCCCCACCATTTAACTATGACAGCATACTGTAATATCCGTTGCTTCCATTGCAAACGATGGAGGCTAATTTGATAAATGGTGCTGGTTACATTTTAAGAAATTACTTCCGAACGGACCAATTTGCATCAATTTTACGCTAGTTTTCACTATTAGTCTGAGTCTGACTCGAGTAAAGAGAGAAAGGGGAAAACTAATACTTGGTTTATTTAATGTTATGCTTTCTTCAGTCGCTCATCATGCCGCTGCCACGTATTTACTTTGGAAACTATGACGTTAGGCTCAATACACCGCTGACATTGACAAATAAGGGATATACCGGCAAGTACAACATTTTATTAATATCAAAAGAATATATTTTAATATAATCTTACTTCTGTAGTCGACATGAGCATACCGGAAACACGTAATGGACATAAGCCTTTTATCACTGGAGGCCTTCTCAAGGGACAGTACGTTGCCGAAGGGGTTCACTTCCATTGGGGATCCCCCAATTCACGTGGCGCTGAGCATTTGATAAACAACAAACGGTACGATATAGAAATGCATATCGTGCATCGCAATACTCGGTACAATGACGTCAGTGAAGCTCTAAACCATCCCGATGGCATTGCCGTGCTGGGCATTATGATGAAGATTGTTAATGTGAGTTTTCTAGCTATTGCATTCGAGATATCAAATATGTATTACAAATATGTATATCCCCAGACTCCGGATCGCATTTATCCCGGCCTAAGAAAGATATTCAACGAATTACCCAATTTGGTTGAATACCATGCTGAAGCCGAGCTACCCGGTTCGATTACGCTGGGTCAGTTGCTGGGCGATTTGAATACTCGTGACTTTTATTCCTATAAGGGTTCCTTGACAACGCCCGATTGTCAAGAGGCCGTCACTTGGACGGTATTTTCACAGCCCATACCCATCTCGTACTTGGATGCAGCCAAGTTCTGGAATATACTGGACGCTAATGGAAATCCGATCGAAAACAACTATCGCATTCTTCAACCGCGCAACAATCGTCCTGTTTTCTATCGTACTACCAAGAATTTTGGAGGCTATTATGGATAATAACCGGATAAAATTAAAATAGATCAATTTAGGTTTTTTACATAAACAGCTCGATCCGCCCAACGTAGAAAGTTAAAAAATATTACATACAATTATTTGACAGACACTTAGATGTAGCATGACAACTTCATTTTGAGATTATCTGTACCATCAAATGAGACCCACATTTCAATTTCACCGATTATGTAGGATAGGTTTAAGATACTTATATTTAATTTAATTAATTTATTATTTATTGTACAAAATAAATGTATTGACTGTGTTATTTTACAACACTTCCTAATAACATTTGTAATTGAAATACCTTTTCTGATTTTATTTATAAATACAATTCCAAATTAATTTGAATGATTGTCTTAAGATCTCCAGTTATCCATTTTCAACGACAATAACTCACACTCGTTGGAAAACGATAAATAATTACAAAATATAAACGCACAATATACTAAATTTGACGACGCACAAATCTAAATGCGGGTGCCAAATTGCCAAAAATAACGATGTGAGCTCACTGAGAAACCCACATGTTGCACACAGTTTTTGTTTTGTTGCTTCAAATATTAATATGAATAAAAACAAAATAATATATTTAAATATTAGATCGGATTTACCTTTAACTGTTTATTCCATATTTTGTGTACGGATTATAACAACTATTTTGTTGAAAAAATAACAGAAGCGACGAAAAGAAAATTGAGTGGTGCTGATTGACTTCCCAAAACATAAAACGATTTTTGACACCAAACACATGGAGTAGACATTAGCATAACTTATTGGCAAACTTATCAAAACAGAAAAATTCATGAAATTCATAAACGAAATTTCGTATTCGCATGCTGGCAATTAATTATAATCATATTTTAGTATATGTATAGGCTTTACATAGATTTGCCATAGACTTTACAATGCGAAGAAAAAAGTGAAAACGGTATTATCATTTGAAATTATTTTCCATGTTCATTAACATTTTAAATGAACTTACCAAAACTATTTTGAATAAGGATTATGTATTTCACTGTTCTGACCACAGAAGTATCTTACAGATTTAGAAAATTGTAGCCTAAACGAAGAGCTCTCAACTAACTTTGCTTTACTAACTTATACAAAAAACATCTTTACGAGGTAAAAGCCCAGTGAAGAAAACATTTCCATGCCATTAAATTTCGTGACGAAAAACATTAAATTTAACATATAAAAGTATTTAAAAGGTCCCAATTGTTCATAATTTATATAAAGGAGTCCTCATTCACAAATTTAAGCTAGTACTTCATCGCTTTGATGACAAGCAAACAATATGACAAGCAAACAAACAGACTGACCTTTCATCTCATTTTCGGAAGAAGACTAAAATTTTCAAATTTAATTATCTTTTGAGCCAGAGGTCGGATTTTGACGGAATAATTAAAAATAAAAAAATGTTACCAAACGGCTTTCGTTACTAGAGCGGACTGCAGTCCGCAGTGATACTCTGAGACTAAATCCTCTGCAGCGCTGTGGTCTCCCTAGTTAGAAATTTACATGTGTATTAATGCAAAATTCTGCATTTATGCATATATTAGAGTGGATCAATTTTTTCTCTACCAAGCGGTTGTCCAAATCGTAGGCTACAACAAATTCTAAGAAGGTTTGCCCAAGAAACCTAAGGGTTTCTAGGGCAGTGGTGTCCACAAGTTCTTAAAATACACAAAAATCCACATTTTTGACACCACTGGTCTAAAATATAAATTGAGTTCCCGCTTTCAACGAGAAATTATGTTAAGGCTTGGCTTTTCATTTGATATCCCATTTTGACATACGTTTTATTAGAACTCATCGTAGATTACGATTTTGACAACCGCTTGGTAGAAAAAACAATTGATGATTACTCCAAATTGACAAATTGACCCACTCTAATGACCATGGTCAGTGTCAATTATTGAGCTGGTTCTGAGGACCGGTGGCAAACTAATTCAAACTGTGAAACAAGCTGCAATTACTATGCAAATTTTACGACTAGGCCTAACAGGAATACTCCAAGCGAGAACTGAAGTGATTTTATCTACATATACTATGTATGTATTTGCAGAAGCTGGAGTGAAGATGCCCCTATAAAATGTTCTGCAAGATCGCAAAATTGTTGCAGTCTTCTTGCAAGTGTTATTCAGTGCATATCGCGGCTTACAGGAATTGTTTGGACTAAAGCTGAGCAGTCAAAAATGTATCTTTTCAATAGTGATAGATGCAGACAACAGATCCAGTTCTTCCTGCTATCGACCATAATTTTTGCATGTTCACGGGCCGAAATCAGTGAGTTGTTATGTTATACTTCATGGCTTTTATAGTTTTAAGTATATTTATTTATTTGTTTTAATATGAATTATTTATTATTTTAGACCAATATTTTAACAAAGTTGTTTTAAAATGTATCCACCAATTTGCTTGTCCGTATACATAAGAGATTATAATTTCAACGACTCGAGTGTTCTTATTTTTATCGCATCTCAATTTGTATAACTGTTTATAATTGGTCATACTCCCAGGCAATTTTAAAATCTGTCAACTAAAGTTTTCTTACTTTTAATTAATTTTTTTTTTTTTGTCTTTTAATCGGACATTCAAAATCAATTTCAAGCATTGAAAGCAATTTATTTTTAAGGATCGGAAATGAGTATGTCAAGGTCTTATGGAAAAAAATTAATTTATGCCCGTTTGGACAAGTTTTAGATAATCTACTTTCTTGGTCATAAAATAATCATAAATACCACTTTAAAAATTATTTTTTTGCTTCATAAATTTAACCTATTTAAAACCTATACATTATTTCTTTTCTTGTAGCTTTAGTCATGTGCAATCATAAGATAAATTATTTAAAGTCTCTAAAACTGAGTTAGTCTTCTCGATTTTATTATTTGAGAAATTTGTAGAAATATGTAGGTATGTATGAGTATACGGACTTTAACGAACGTGTTTTTTAAGACACCGAGTCGAAGCCGAGTTTCGAACTTATATTAAGTACTTTCGTACACATTTCAATTTAGTCTAGAGCCTCATTAATTGAATAAAGGGTTTGTTTTTATCAGGGATTGATTTTTGATTTTTAGAAGGACTATTCAAAAACAGGATACATTTTAATTTCCTATTTTTTTTTACATTATTTTTAGCCCTTTTTTAAATTTTTATAACAAAAATCATAAATAAAAGTTATTTTTAGGAAATAACTCTTATTTCATAATTTTTTCATAAAACTTATTATAGTTACGATCCCTGGTTCTTATATCAAAATTAATGTTACTTGGTTTTAGGGGGTTTTTTATTTGCTTATTTGCAATAACTCGTACTTATATGTAAGATAGCAAATGGAGGTCATTCGAACTTAATTTTAGAACGCATTTTTCTTTTTGTGTTGACTATAGTTTCTGTTAGTCAGTAGATTATTTTTGTATTTTTTTTTTATTTGTAACTGTGCAGAATTCTCTGAAGAGTATCTCAGTGCCATAAGGGCTGATGAGGAAACTGAGGAGGCTGCTGGAGAGTATAACTATGACCGACAAGGTGATGATTGGACGGGACTGTGCCAAGATGGCGAAGCACAATCGCCCATTGATTTATCGCCCCAAGAAGTAAGTAGAAAAAAAAGTCTGCAACAACATTCTGCAGCAACTTCAGACATCGATTTTTGCAGGCCACCGTGAGATCGATACCACGCCTACGTTTTCGAAACTACGATGAGCCACTGGAGACCCCGTTGTTGCTGGTAAACAACGGACACACTGGTGAGTGGTGAAGCTCGAACTTATTCACCACTTACTTACTCACTTATTCTAACAAATTCACCACAGCAAACATGGTATTGCCAGCCAACACGGATGGACAACGCGCGGCTATTAGTGGTGGAATGTTGCCAGGCACCTTTGAAGCACAAAGTGTGCACTTTCATTGGGGCTCCGCCAACTCCAAGGGATCCGAGCATACCTTTGACTATGATCAATACGATGTAGAGATACACATTGTTCACAAAAATATGAAGTATTCAAATATGACTGTTGGCGAAGCCAGTATGTATTGGGATGGACTTGCCGTCCTGGGAATAATGCTCAACTCTGTGCCCAACACACCGACACGACAGGGTGGCCTTAACAGGGTGTTCAATGTATTGCCAAGAATCATGCCATATCAGGCGAATGCGACAATTACTGGTCGCTTAACTGCGATGCAATTGACGGGCAATGTTGTTACTGCACAGTTTTACACTTATAACGGTGGGTATCTAAATATTTTTAAAAGCTTATCCCGGAGACTTCATAAGACATTCAAAAGAGGGGTGTGCAACCAATCCGCTCTGTGATCTGTCCCAAGGTGAATTTACTATTAAGGTGACGTCGTCCGATGTGGTGAGGTAACAACCATTTTTTCACCTCTCTCCGCTCTCAGAGAGAGCTGATAGAAAAGCAAATGCTTACTTAAAATAAATAAAACGAAATAATTCAAAATAATTTATAATATTTTAATGCATAACAAGTAAGTTTATTCTTTTCATTCTACGAGTTTATTCGTAAAGAAGAAGACACTAAAAAAACATGCGATACACAACCTCTTTCGACAACGTTTGCAGGCATACTGTCAAATGTTTGTAACCCCGAAAGAGAGCAGCTGTGGTGACAACGTCACCTACTTAGTAAATTCACCTTGATCTGTCCTCTTGTTCTATTTCTACATTCTACATTATTCTACAATTCTGCATTAAACTTTTTGTTATATTGGCAACACTGTCTTTCTGCCCGTCTTTCTGTCTTTCTGCACTTTACGCCGCTAAAAATTTGTTAAGTCTCCGGAATAAGCTGAAAGGATAAGTTTAATAATGGCATATTGTTAATATATGTACATGCATATCATTTAAATACAGGCTCATTGACTACACCTGATTGCGCTGAATCAGTCACCTGGACTGTGTTTGACAGACCCGTTAACTTCCCACGTCGCCAGATCATGAAACTTTGGAATTTGCGCGACTCTCGAAGACGTCCGTTGATCAACAATTATCGAGAGCTTCAGGACCGAAACGACAGACCAGTCTATTATAGACCATTGCGTACTCCAAATCCGAATAATTAAAAAATGTTTTAATGCTCATATGCAGAAATAAATCAGCTACAAGTCACTCTTTCCACAGCCCTAAAATACAATATATTCACAGCAGAAATGAATTATTAAATATATTTTATCAACTTTCATGTAAAAATGGTGTAAATTATTTAAGAAAATATTGCACTGCGCGCCAAGTCTTTTTTGGCTGCAAGCGGTCGATAGATTGTGGCGGTCGGACGATAGGCCAAACTAAACAGAGTGTTGGTTTTTCCCGGGGCCGAATTTCGACTACCGACCAGCTTTTGGTTACATTTTAACTAACCTTATCTCAGTACTAAACGTAAATAGGTAATAAAACTAACACAGGTAATCTAATTTAATCTAAATACGACAGTTATTATTTGTTTTTCTGGACAAATAGTATTAATATGTATATATAAAAAATAATCTGTATCAAAGCGTTGCCAGACACTAAATTGAATCAGCATACCTGCCTTCAAATATCACCGCCAATATTAATGTGGCATCGCCAAGACAGACACTACGCTTTGTTTTTGATGTTTGAATTGTCATATTATTAAAATGTCCCTCTCCAGCGATGGCGAATTTCGGGCAGTTCTACAACAGTATAAAGTAAGTATTAAGATCTTAACGTCCATACATTATGGTTAAAATATTGCCATTCAGTTTGAACAGCATAAAATATACTGTGTCATCAAAATACTGCCGGATAAAGTACGTCTTTTTGGAAGGGAACCGGTGACGGACTTCAACTGGATGACGTCTGCTCGTTGGGCCAAACTGGAGAGCAGTTTATGGCGACTATTTGCCGGTGTCAACGACTGGGAGCAAGATACACGCAGGCTAAAGACGAAGATGCGCGTAGATCACATGGAAATGTCGATCAGGGCAACCGAAAAGTTTCTGACGGCCGCGCAGACTCTGCTGAAGGATGAGACTTTGAATGCAAATGATTTGGAACTGGAGATTGTGCTCAAATACATGTCCCACGAGGATGCAACAGTTGACAGTGCAGAGCCAAAGAAGCGCAGACACGATAAGGAAGCGAAGCCAACACAGGTAGAAAAGGATTGCGACTTAAGGCCAATATCGGTAAACAGGTGAGAATTGAATGAAGCAAACATTTGAAGAATTTTGACTCAATCTCTTAGCTGTGTAGCAGTGACTCCGATAAGGCGAAGCGGGTCAAGTTGCGGGACGATGAACACAAAATAAAGGAAAGCAACAAACGTTCAGCGTCGTCAACGATAGCTCGAAAACGAGAGCGCAGATCAATTTCCCATGACAGTCACCGCGTAAAGGACACGCCCAGCAAGGCATCCACAATGCATCGAAGCGGCAGCGGAAGTCGCACCCCCAAGCGTTCCAAGAGTCCACCTTTAAGGTAGTCCCCAATATAGACATTTAAAGAGTATATAAGTAAACTTGTTCCATTGATTACAGCACAAAATCCAGTGAGGCCAGATCCGAGCGTCGTTCAGCACGTTCTCCCAAGAGGCCAGTTAATTATAATGAAAGCAATCTTGGGTAATCATCATAAATATACTATTATTTACATGTTAATTAAAATCTACACGTTACAGTCAAAGGAAAACGCAAAGTTCCAAGACAAATGTGGATGCCAGCTCTGACAAGAAGTCAGCCAAAAGACAACAGACCACAAGGAATAAAAGCGGAGGAACATCTGCGGCTATCAATGGAAATGGAAAATCAGCAGCTTGGAAACTTCAGCAGCTAAATGGGGCGCAAATCAATGTTGATGCTCTTAAGAAAATCAACGAAATGCTTGATGTTCCCAAGCCACGAAAAGTTGAGATCCTGTAAGTTGAGATCAAATTAAATGACTTGCTTACTAAGTTAATTGTTAATTGTGTACGACAGGCTGCTTAAGGATATGGACGAGGCAACAGTATTAAACACATTCGAGACATATCGTGAGGACTTTGATCGACTGTTCAAGGAACGCGAGCACAAGTTCCAAACCATAAGCTATATGTCCATCGATCACTGTCATATCATGGACATTCTAAGCAAACCGATTCGCGACAACATGATTAAGAAGCTCGGTGAAGTCTATAGCAAATCGGGTGTAAGTAAAATCTATAGAAACTACAGGCACATATCTCTATAATCCAACTGGTTCTCTCAATTTGTAGCCTCATGGTACCCTGGTTATAAACGGCCTGTTGCCGCTGTGGATAATTCGTCTCTTTATGGACAAATACAAGTTCTCGCATGATGAGGCAGTGCGTCAAATTGCGGATCAACTGAAGTACAATACCTACCTGAAAGCTGTCAACAATGAACCGCTCAGCTCGGATTTAGACGAATGAAATTGAAGTTATTATTATGAAGAAATTATTAACATAAGTTATTATTATGAAGAAATTATAAAAATGTATGAGCTTTAGTTTTTTTTTTATTATTTCACACTTCAGACAAGTCTATATCAATTTCTGTATAATTTAAATAATAAAGTTTAGATTTATTTGAGCATACAACTACGACTTGTTGCAGAGTTGTCGCAGAGAGCTTATTGATTGGAATATTACGAAATTCGCTTACTTAGAACTAAGCACGTGGCCAAGGAAAAGTACGGTTGATGCAACGGTATTGAATCCCATGATTCCATGCGTAGGGTAGGTTATGAACTCAGTCTCTCTGCCACGATCTTATATTTACACAATTCGTATATATATGTATAAGCATGTGTATAGGGATGTAGTGACTTAGAGCTCATCATGCTGTTGCTCCTCATCATCTTCCTCGGCATTCGTGCTCGACTCGCTGCTTGCTGACTTGACATCATCGGCATCGTCATCATCCTCCTCATCGAACTCGATCTGTTCATCTTGAGCGACGCCAAGTGTCTGTCGCATCATTTTCTCGATGCTGTCGGCAAAGGTTGAGGTCTCCTGCAGCATGTAGCCGGAACGCAATGTGGCAGTACGGAACATCATGACAGCCATATCCTTGGCCGTTTCATCGGCCTCATCCGCTTCGACACGTCGCAACAGCTCACGCATAAGCGGATGCCTGGGATTAATCTCCAATGTCTTCTTCTGGTTGAGGTAGTAGCTACGCTGTGGATCATCAGCCTTTTGATGGGCATTCGACATGGCCAGACGCTCCATATTGCCAGTCCAGCCAAACACGCCAGCTACCAGAGCGCAAGGCGAGTTGCTAAGACGCTCCGAAATCTGAGCTTTGGAAATCTGATCCTTGAGGGCGACATCATTCAACCATTTAACCAATGGCTCGAAAGTGCTCTTAAGTGTCTCAAACTTCTCCTTGCTCTTCTCCGACTCGTTGAGTTTGAAGCCCTCCTTGGCAACGTTCTGGAACTTCTTGCCATCGAATTCGGGCAAGGCGGAAATGCAGTACTCATCAACGGCCTCCACCAGATAGAGCACCTCATAGCCCTTGCTGAGCAGACGCTCGACGAACGGCGACTTCTCGACCTCAGCACGGTTGGCACCGGCAATGTAGTAGATGTGCTCCTGCTTCGACTTCATGCGCTCCACGTACTCGGCCAGCGAGGTGACGCTCTTGTCGTGCGATGTCTGGAAGCGCAGCAGCTTGGCCAGGCGTGAACGATTGCTGGGATCCTCCATGACACCCAATTTGATGCTAAAGACAAAGCGAGTTTTCAATCAAAAGGTGATTCTAGCCAAGTACAAGTACTTACTTGGTGGAGAACTCCTTCCAGAACTTTTCGTAAGCAGCCTTGTCAATCTTCTTGATCATGTCCAGCACCTTGCGCACCAGTTTCTTCTTGATCACCTTGATGAGCTTGTGCTGCTGCAGATTCTCACGGGACACGTTCAAAGGCAAATCATCGGAATCAACCACGCCGCGAATGAAACTCAGATAGTTGGGCATCATGTCGTTGAACTCGTCTGTGATGAACACACGACGCACATAAAGCTTGATGTTGTCGGATTTGGTGCCGTAACGATTGAAGGATTCAGATGGCTGAACCTTTGGAATATACAGTAAACTCTTGAAAGTGACTTCACCCTCAGCAATGAAATGGGTTTGGGTAAGGGGTTCGCTCGAGTCCTTGGTGAGACTCTTGTAGAAGGCGTTGTATTCCTCTTCGGTGACTTCAGATGGCTTGCGTGTCCAGATGGGTTTGCTATCGTTAATGAGCATCCAATCCCAGATGGTCTTGGAAACCTTCTTGGTCTTGGGCTTGTCATCTTCGGTATCTTCTTCAACCTTGGCATCCTCGTCAGCTTCGTCGACATCATCTTCAGTCTTTTCTGCCTTGGGCGCTTCTTCCTCAACGGGCACCTCTTCGTCCACAGTCTTGCTGGACCACATCAAAATTGGGAAGTTGATGAACTGCGAGTATTTGCGAATCAGTTCACGCACTGTATCCTCCTCCAGGAAGTCTTGTGCCTCATCCTTCAGGTACAGGGAAATGATGGAGCCACGTTTCAGGGTATCGCCACGAGGATCCTCCGTAATGGTGAAGCTATTAGCATCCGATTCCCAGACGTACTGCTTGTCATCGTTGTGCTTGGTGGTAACCACCACACGATCGGCAACCAAAAAGGCCGAATAAAAGCCCACACCGAACTGACCAATCATATCATTCAAATCCTGACCATCTGACTTGCTCGGATCCTGCATTTTGGCCAAGAAATCCGCAGTGCCGGACTTGGCAATTGTGCCCAAATTGTTAATCAAATCCTGATGCGTCATTCCAATGCCAGAATCCAAAATATGCAGCACCTTATTCTCCTTGTCGGCCTTGATGCGTATATGCAGCTCGGGATTTGATTCAAGCTCCTTGCGATTGGTCAAGGCCAACAGGCGAATCTTGTCGATGGCATCGGAGGCGTTGGAGATCAGCTCGCGCAGGAAGATCTCCTTGTTGCGGTAGAGCGAGTTGATAATCAATTTCATCATACGATTCACCTCCGTTTGGAATGTGAACTTTTCCGCCTAATAAACAAAACATTTTCAATAAGTATATTTACTCATTCCATAATAAATTAATGAATGAATTGGGCGTATGTATGTGTGTGTGTGTATATGCGGGTCTGTTTACAAACCTTTTCGCGTATTTCTTTTAGTTGCGCCACATTCAGGCCGTCCAACTTAATGGCTTCTTCTTCCCGCTTAAGCGTCTCCGCATCTATAGATAAACATACATACATAAATACATACAGTATGTAGATAAGGGGCGTATAGCGTAATTGCAACGGTAAACGCTCAATGCTGACGTGTACAAAACGCAGTCAATTGCGCTGACCGGTCGGTAGGGGGCGTGTAATGAGAAACTTACCTGTTCTGGAAGCTTCCTTAAAGGAGCCCAAATCCAAGTCAATGGTTTCTGGACTGCCATCATCAGCAGCTCCATCGGCGACAATTTGATTTACGCCTAATGTTGCACGACAATAAATGAGAGAAATGTATGGAAAAAATTAGGTTAAAATGCCGGCATCAATTTAACAAAGCGTGACATTCACACGAAACGAACCTGCCAAAAGCAAAACGCTCAGAAGCAGAAAATACTTCATCCTGTATAGAATTTGATTAACTAGATTACAATACAGTTAATTTGCCTAAAGGCCACGTCACTAACAACTTCCAGGCGTCCAGACGTGTTTTATTGTCTCTTCACACTGACGTGACCAACCGACTTTTCGCACAGAGAATGAATTACGCCGCCGCGCTCTCTTTGTATTTATATGCCGCGCTAAGGGCAACATCGCTCGCGCTCACTGTTGCGCTGAGTAGGGCTGTTGATATATCGATAGATATTTTTGTCGATGATATAATTATAAGTGATATTTTTTAAAACGCTGGTATCAATATGGACATTAGAACTGTGTGCACGGTTGCCACAATTGGCGTTTTTGCGCCAAAACTGGCTCTTGTTTTTCCTGTTGGCGCAATGGCACTTTAGTTTTCGATTTGGCATTTTTTTTCATCAGTTCAGAATAAGTTATTTTGTATAGTTTTAGGTTGAAAAATAAATATGCATTTTTATTTAATAACATAATCACTAAATAATAACATAATCACTAATATGTGTTATTGCGTTAAGTGTTTGTGAACGAAACATTTTTTATTTAATTAAATGCAATAATCAAATTAACTGCAAAAAAAAGTTTTGGTTCTTTTTTAGTCAATTTGACTCATTTTTCCCGGACTTTTGCCGTAAATTAATTTCTTCGCGAAACTAGGAGACCAAACTCTATTGCAGTTGCAAATTGTGCAATAAAATAGTAAACATCAGTGTCATGATTAATTTTGGGTGGAAAAACGGCTAATTTAAGCTCACACCCAGATATTTATATTATTGATATAATCAATATTTGTTTATGCCAAAAATATGAAGAAAAATTATATATTTTTCATATCGAAATACTAACGAGCCGCCATCGATGGCAGCAGTGTTGCCAACTCTTTGGGACATGAAAAAGCCAAAATAGCCTTAGAAAAAAGCTGAAAATAGCTAAACAAAATTTGTTCATAGCTAAAAAAAACGGTAGAGTCGTAAAACGATATTCTTATTGATTTAATCCAGTGTTTTCTTGAATATTTTGATGCAAAAAAATTCTTCAAACAATTCTAGGAGTGAATGCAAAAACAAATTTTTAAAAGTCTATTCGCTAATATTTTTTATGACTATTTCAAATTTGCTAAACATTTGACAAAGTAAGGGGGTATGAAGACATTAGTGGACCACTGTATATATTTTAAACGTTTACACCTTACAATCGCGATGGTATAAAGCTCGATTCAATTGATTTCATAGTTAAAAACGATTAAATTTAATGCTCTTTTGGCTTATCGATGTTTTTGTGCCATTCAAATGGAAAAAATACTACCAAGTGTTTAAGTGTGGCATCGTAAAGCATAAAAATACATGAAGCTACCAGATGTTTTAAAAAAGATAAAATTATTTTTGAAGTAGCTAAAATTCCCGCTGTTTTACAATTTATCCCGCATTTGCCAGTTGCAACCCACTAAACCTGTCGGGAAAATAGCTAAATTGGCAACACTGGATGGCAGACCTGCACTATCGATAGTGGGCGATAGTTTTTTATGACGCTCAACGCGTCACAGGAAGGCGCGCATTTGGCAGATGCCAAATTTTTTTTAAAAAATTAATAAGCCCCTAACATTCAATAAAATTATCTTTATTTGTTCTTATATATTTATTAAATGGTTTTATTAAATAACACTTTTATTGCTAAATGAACTAAATAAAAGTTCACGCTTAAATTGCGCGCCTGCAACGGTTAGTTCCGGAGTCGGCGTGGCGTTTATTAGCTGCATACCAAACTTAATCGATAACATTGGGTTCAAGCTGTTTTTGACATTTCACTTTGTCATCATTTTTCTCACATGCCCACATACACATACACACGCACGTGCACTGAAGACACAAACACGCAAACACGACTAGAGATTTTTGTAGTTGGCTAAGAAATTAAGTTCATCATTTGCGTGAGTTATCATAAATACAATAACCATTGTCTGATTACAATTATATATAATATATCTTCAGTACACATTAAATAGAAATGCGCCACGGAAGCAGCGCTCAGTGACAACAACGGCAGCGAGAGTCAGTCAGTCAGTCAGTCGCTTTTGAACGTGAGCGAGCAGCAACAAAGTCGGCAACGGCAACGGGCAGCAACATTTCATTATTGTTCGTCGTGTGTGTGGAGGTGGAGCTCCCGTCAATTATAGTATCGTGTAGCGGGCATACAGCACCCCCGCCCCCGTTCCCTACGCACACATAGAAAGCCTGTGACCGTGTTATACAACAAAATTACAAGTGTGCAAATTAAAGTAGACCGGCAATCAAAAAGAATTTGTCCTTCAACTTCAACCCAGAAGTGAGAAACCGTAATACAACTGAACCAGCAACCACAATCATAATTTCAAAAGCAACATCGGCGACAATCTGATTTGCGCGAGTGAGTGCGTGTGTTGTATTGTAAATTAAAGCAATATCATTTGCCCAAAGTACGCAAAACGAGTGCGTTGTTGTTGCTTATCAGCTGCTAAGAGTAACTGTAAACTCGCTGCGAACGTTGTGGCGAAAGGCAGAAGCGAGGAGAAATCACGCTGTCAAAGCAAAAGAAACGCCAATAACGCAACTGAACCACAAACGGGACTTTAGTATATTCGAAAAAGAAGAATCCGTAACATCCAAAAATGACAACAATCGATGACTATGAATCGTTGCCGACGACCAGCGTTGGAGTAAATATGACTGCTGGAGCGCTAGCGGGCATATTGGAGCATATTGTCATGTATCCGTTGGACTCGGTTAAGGTAAGTTCAAGTTGTTGTTGTATGCATGCATGTAATCAAAGTAGTGCATAAAACATATTGCACCTAACCTCACAATTGCGCAAACATCAATATACATATGTATGTATTTGTTTGCTTGTATGTGTGTCAGTGTTTTCGTTTTATGCCTTGGCATAATCGTGATGTAATTCCTTGGATTTTTTAGTGCTCAGCAATGCGCGCGTTGCTCGCCGCAAGTCAACTTGATTGAGAGGGCGGGAGTGAGAGGGATGTGTGAGGTGCTCAGTACTCAGTTGTCAGCTCAGCTGGTTTGGTTTTTTTCGGCGTCAAATTACCTTACCCACACCCTATCCATTTGGTGCTTATCAGAGCACGTTCTTGTCGTATTTATAACATTGATAAGATTAGCATCTCGTTAGCACTGTCATGCTGCCTGGTTAGTTGGCTAGTTGTAGCAAGTAGCAAGCTAAGTCGAGCATAAAAAAAAACTCTAATCTAGGGTGTATAAAAAAAAAGTTATTGAAGTCAACAACAATGCCGGCATTCGTTTGTTCTCTCTCTCTCTAGCGCTAATGGGGCATAAGTCGGTTTAATTTCACATTTGGCATATGTAAAATACATGAACCACTAATGCAAATACAGTGCGTCAAGTAATTGTTTTGACAAAATTAAATAATGTTTTTATGTAGCTGCTCATCAGTGTTGCACATTTTGTCCTTTTTAAAACTGCGATTGCCGAAAAAATTTGTAAACGTTCCTATCCGCAAAAAATTGCTTTTTTTTTATCACTTTTTCACTATTTCAAGTCGTTTTGTTTATCCTCTTTTTGTGTTCTTTTAAATAAAAAAAATCTGTCCCTTTTCTGTCCTTTTTTCGTGTCCCTTTTTTGTGTTGAGGCGTTGGCAACCCTGCTGCTCAAGGTTCTTATAACAAGTTAAAAAAAAATTGGAAAGTATTCATTAATTAAACCATTTTTAAAAATAATATTCAGTAGAGCTAATTATTTTTTTATCCCAAAATATACAAGTTTGTGTTTACAGTGAATATTCGCTACCTTGCAATATTTTTATTAAGACACCAATCGTAAATGTTGTAAATTTGCATTCAAGTTACATTTTAATTAGCTTTTAATTGTTTTTAAAAATTGATAAATTGATCGGCATCTTTAATCGTATGTAGTTGTTGATTTTATCGAATGTGCACTGTAATCATAGTTAATTTGCATATATGTAAAAGTATGTGCGTGCTCACTTATATAAAATTGGTTGAATAGACGAGAACTTTGTGTCGATATTGTGTCGATAGGCGCATATATTATTTCTTATATACATACAATACACATAAATAAATATAGGTATTTAAGTACAGATATGAGAGAATACACTTGGAATGTTGGATTTGTTTCAAGAGCTTCGGTCGGTCGCTTGGCGAATGCAATTTCTCTTTAGTTTGTTTCCCGAACGTTTATTGATTTTCTCCAGCCAGAAACATGGGACTTCAAATGTCGCCTTGTTTTTGTTAATATCTTTTATGGTTCTCATGCGATCCACATTTGACTGCCAATCGGTCAATGAAATGCCAAACTAAAGCTGGCAAGGGATTCCCGGCGTCATCAATATAGACGAGTAATCATTATTCATTGTCACGCTGACGAGCTTATTTCTATATTATATTTATATACATATTTGCACATATACATATAGTGTAATTTGTATTGGTTTGAATGCTACGTTGCTCCACAATTATATTATTTATAATAATAACAACAACAACGGCTCAATTGAGCGACAATTAAACAAACTACTTTTTGTTTTTGCTTTCCTTAGCTTTGTTAATAATTATTGTCAGCGATTTGGTTTTTTTTTTCTTCTTATCTGGAAAATTAGTATATAGAATTCAGGTGGGGGGGGAGTGGTTGTGATTGTGGGCGGTGTGGAACGCATCTGTGTGTTGTGGTAACTAAGTAAAAATGTGGTTGGTGTCACAATCATTGCCACTTTGTGGTGAAATAACCTTATTTTATCAATACACACTTTAATCACAGAGATTCTAAACTATATACACCTTATGTACATACATATGTGTTTTTAATTATAAAAAGCTCTCTTCTGATCATCATCATCATCATACACTTGACGTGGCTATTGACTTGAAAATTGTTGATTTCCATCACCTTGGGCTGACTTCTCGTTGACGTTTCTTGGAATGATAGCAGCAGATGTGCACATACATACATACATACATATACATATGTATTTACTTAGTATACATACTTACAATTATACCAGACTTGGCACTCGTATATTTGCCATATGAATAGATAAGTAAGCTGTTGTTGTTATTGCCAGATTATCTTATCGTATTCGTGCCGCATTTAAAGTCAGAGTCTCTGTAATTTACAATATGGATGCTGGTCTCTCTTTCTCTGGGGTTTTACCCTAAAATGGAAAGATATGCATATAAATATATATATAACTTGATCCAGTGATCAATCAGCCACATTTGTAGCTATCAAATTCGCTAGAATTTCTTATAATACCATTCTGTATGCCAAGTAATAGAATAGAATATACAGTTTGTCAAGAAACACTTTACACACCCTTAAAAATGTAATATTTTGACTTTAAATAAGAAAATAATAGATTATTATATATATTTAGAAAGGTCGTTTAAATTCCGATTGAATGACAGAAAACTTTCCTTAACCCATTAAGTACCCTTCGAAAATTTCGATCTTATGCATAAGTCTACTTTTTCAACTTTTTTCCTCGATTTATCACAAAAAATATTTTGATGCAAAAAAATGTTTGGAGCAATTCCAAGAGTAACTGCAAAAGAAAATTTTCGAAAATATTTTTTCTAGTATTTTTTATAATTTTTTGCATGAAAATGAGGAAAAATTGGTTAAAATGGTCATTTTTAGAATTTTCGAAATATTATCAAAAAAAATACTAGCAAAAATATTTTTGAAAATTTTCTTTTGCAGTTACTCTTGGAATTGTTCCAAACATTTTTTTGCATCAAAATATTTTTTGTGAAAAATCGAGGAAAAAAGTTTTGAAAAGTGACTTTTACATAAGTTTGAAATTTTCGAAGGGGACTTAATGGGTTAAGGAAAGTTTTGTGTCATTTAATCGGCCTTAAACGACCTTTCCAAATATATATAATTATTTATTATTTTCTTATTTAAAGTCAAAATATTACATTTTTAAGGGTGTGTAAAGTGTTTCTTGACAAACTGTATGTACATACATATATATGTAAATAGTATGTAAAATAATTATCCCAAATATACTCTTTTAATTTTTTGTTTATATTTTTTTTATAGTTTTTTTATGGTTAAAATTAAAACATTGAGATCTATTTTAAGAATATAAAAAAACAAATACAGCTAGTCAATAAATTTATCTGACAAAATATAGAAATGCAATTTGCTTAACAAATGTAAATTTGTCATGGTTTTTATTGTAATTGAATTCTGTTTCTTAGTACCAAAAAAAAAAATTAAATTATCTGAGCTGTAAAATTTTTTTTACAAACAATAAAGAAAAATAGAAATTCTTAATATTGTCAAAAGAATTACTTGACCAACTGTATTATGTAGAAAAGTCACGTATTTTGTGCTTTCGACGTTCTAGAAATTAAGTTGTATTCACACAGAATGCATTCTGAATCATCTGTGATATAAAATAAACAGCTTGAAAATGAAAAAAAGAACACTGCATTACATTACATACAATGTTCACATTAGTTTTATTAGTGCAGACATTGAATTGAGCCAAGTGATGCAATCAAATATCAAATCATTTAAAAGCTTTCTAGTGAAATTCAATTTATGCAATAAAATAATAAAGAAGCTATTGCAATTTCATTCGGGCTACTTTGCCACTGATCTTGAAAATTCACCATGCTTTAAGACAGGGGTGGGCGCAAAATTTGACCTCGGGAGCACTACAACAACAACTACAACAACAACCTTTTTCGCGTCTACCTACTTTGTCGATCACCCAAATAATGTGCGAGCAAAAAAAAGGTCTTCGGCGCGGCGCGTAGCGATGTCAGCCTCGACTCGAGCTGCCTGTGTGCGTTGTTGTTGCTAGCTAGCTTGCGAGCTGAGCGTGTCTAATTGCTTTTATGACGCCTCGTCTCGAGCTGCCTGTGTGCGTTGTTGTTGCTAATGCCTCGACTCGAGCTGCCCTGTGTGCGTTGTTGTTGCTAGCTTGTTCACGAGCTGACCGTGTCTAATTGATTTATGACGCCTCGACTCGAGCTGCTTGTGTGCGACATCACGGCGCCGAATAAGTATGAGAGTAGCTGCTTAACTCCGAGAGTACAGGCCGCCCACCCCTGCTTTAAGATCATTCACATTATGATATTAAACATGCGGGAAAGGCTTTAATCGAGTTCCCGACTATAGGATACTCGTTACTTATTTAAATGCATATAAAATATTTTTTATTGCATACTTTTAGGCACTTACATTGCCTAAAAACTAGAATCAGCCATTACCACCTTTCTATTTGTCCGATCTTGTTGCGATTTAGTAGGATGATAGGAAATAATAGTAGTTAATAGGATAAAAGGCCACTTTTTTTGTAAAAAGTAGAAAAAAGGGGTTAAAATAGTCATTTTTGGGATTTTCAAAAAATTATAAAAAAAAAAATACTAGCAAAAATATTGTTTCAAGAATTTTTTTGCATCAAAATATTTCTTTGAAAAAATCGAGGATAAAAGTTGAAAAAGTAGACGTTCACAAAAATTCGAATTTTTCAATGGGTACTTAATGGGCTAAGGAAATTTTTGCATCATTCAAACGGAATTTAAACGACCTTTCCAAATATATTTTTTTACTATGATCACTTGATTTACTATAGCTGTTAAAGTTAAAATCAAAGTGCGTACGCATAGTTTTTCTGGCGAGTGTATATCTTTAAAGGGTCGGAGATGCTTCCTGCTGCTTTTTACATACATTTCAACGAATACAATACACTCTTTTACCTATGCTTTAAGTACTGTTTACTTTTATTTAATTTTAGACGCGCATGCAGAGTTTAAATCCGACGAATTCGCATCTGAATATAATGGGCACGTTTCAAAACATGATCAGCCGCGAGGGCTTGATGAGGTAAGTGTATTGATAAGAATACACACAATTGGAATTATTATATCTAACAAAGGAATCTATTTAACCCCCTTTCAGACCGATACGTGGAGCAAGTGCGGTGATACTGGGCGCTGGACCGGCACATTCGTTATACTTTGGTGTCTACGAGATGACAAAGGAAACGCTGACCAAATTCACATCACATAACCATTTAAATTACGGTGCGTTTGCTAACTGAACTGAAGAACTGAACTGCATTCGAATCAAGTGCACTCATTGTTGTTAATGTCATTCGCAACGCATTCCCTTTAGTTTTGTCTGGTTGTCTGGCGACACTCGTGCACGACGCCATCTCGAATCCCACGGAGGTCATCAAGCAGCGCATGCAAATGTATAATTCGCCATACACTTCGGTAGTGCGATGCATGCGGGACGTGTACCGCAAGGAGGGAATGCATGCCTTCTATCGCTCCTACTGGACTCAGCTCGTTATGAATATACCATATCAGACGATTCATTTTACCACATACGAGTTTCTACAGAATATGGTACGCAAATGTCTTTTAGAAGAAATGACCAAACAAGTTACACTTTCCTTTATCTCCAGTTGAATGTGGAACGCAAGTACAATCCAGTTGTGCACATGGTTGCAGGAGCGGCAGCTGGTGCCTCTGCGGCGGCCATAACGACGCCACTGGACGTGGTCAAGACGTTGCTCAACACACAGGAGACGGGCCTGACCAAGGGTATGATCGAGGCCAGCCGAAAGGTAAGCTCTTTAACTGTATGATTGATTGCATCTAATGATCTCGAAAAACCTTTCAGATATACCGCATGGCTGGTCCAAGGGGTTTCTTCAGGGGCATGACGGCACGCGTACTTTACGCTATGCCGGCTACGGCCATTTGCTGGTCCACATATGAGTTCTTCAAGTACTATTTGTGCGGAATGGATAAGGAGAAGTACAAGTCGTCAATTACGGGTCGATCGGAGCTGCAAACACCAACGCGCACTGCCGACTATGTGCTGCCCAAGAGCGATGCCGATGCGCATGAGGATGAGGAGACGTCAGAGCTGACGAGCGGTTTACCCAAGGATGGTGGTGTCACATTGCATCCGGCACCACCGACGGTAAATGCTGCTGGTGCCATTAAAACAGTCTGTGAGCTATCCACGCGAACCGCCGCGCCCACCATCAATCTGCACACGAGGCACACGGAGGTGAAAAGTCCATACGAGCGGGGATTCTCCAGTACGTAAGCTGAGCGTATAAGGCGCGGCCGCAGAGCGGGGCCAGCGTTTAAAGCGCGTCCAACAGCAGCGACTAAAACATAAGCGTAGCTTTTAGTTAAGAGCAGGAACGGAGCACGGAGCATGACGATGAGGAGAGGAACGCAATGCCATTGCCAATTATTGGACACGGTGTTTGAAACATCTGTCTGTCTGTCTGTTTGTCGAACGTCGATGTCGCGTCGTTGCTCCGTTCCAGCTGCTTTGTATGAATACTCGACGCGGAGTCGGTGAGAGAGTTTTATCACTCCATACCAATAGTCGGAGGTTAAATTTGTAGTTGTTGTTGTGCACAAAACTCTCGCTCTCACACACACTTACGCAAACACACTCAGCAGGACATACATACACACACAACCACACACACAGAGTCACACACACACATACGAGACAGTCATCTGCGAAATTCTTGTTAAAATTACTGATAATAAAATAATAATATTGTATCTATGTTACTTGGATATATGAGAGAAACCTACTTGTAAAATACTATTACCTAAAATTATGTATTATTACTACAATGATTTTTTTAAAAACAAATTTAAAGTATATGTATATATATACATTAGGGTGTCCCTTATTTGGTCAAAGTCAATATTTTTAAACGCATACGGGCTAGTTCTGTTCATTAGGTCCTAAAGCACTCAGAAATAAATTTTTACCTCAATCGGAGTATGATAACCCGTGCCGACTTGGATCGGAAAATTTCAAAATTATATGGGACAAAAAAATTTTTTTTTTATTTTTTTAATTTTTTATTTTTTTATTTTGTTTATTAGGTCCTAAAGAACTCAAAACCAAGTTTTCACTTTAATCGGAGTACGATAACCCATTCAAATTTGCATTAAAACATGAAAGAACAGTGCTTTAACACTGATTATACATTTTTCGATGATTTTTCATGTTTCGATGCAAATTTGAATGGGTTATCGTACTCTGATTAAGGTGAAAACTTGGTTTTGAGTTCTTTAGGACCTAATAAACAAAATAAAAAAATAAAAAATTAAAAAAATAAAAAAAAAATTTTTTTGTCCCATATAATTTTGAAATTTTCCGATCCAAGTCGGCACGGGTTATCATACTCCGATTGAGGTAAAAATTTATTTCTGAGTGCTTTAGGACCTAATGAACAGAACTAGCCCGTATGCGTTTAAAAATATTGACTTTGACCAAATAAGGGACACCCTAATACATACATATATGAATATATTTATGTTTATGTTGTTAAAGTAAAAAAACAAAGAAAAGAGTAAAAAACGTTTCGCAAGAAAATATTGATTTGTAATCAAATTACAATTAAAACACAAAAACAATTAATGCTGTTAAAAACAAATTCAATTATTTTCGAAAGACAAGTGTAATCGGAATATTATTGTAAATGAGTTTGAGGCATCTGAGAGATCTGAAAAGCTGTCCACTTGTCCACGGCGCTTGATTGTAATCCCTAATTGTTAAATATATTCTTTTTTTTTAACCCCATCCGTAATTGATTTATGCTCTAAGTACCAAAATTTTAAGATTAAAACAAAATTCAAATATGTTGCCACAGTCAAGTGCCGGGACAAGCTGGCGAATTCAGCTCCAGGCTGGACTCGAATCTATCTACCACACACCACACACAACACATGATTATTATGTTTTTGTTTGTTATTTTTATTCTTATTTATATACATGGATATAACAATATTATATATATGTATATACCATATTACACTTGCTATTTGTAATTGTAAATCAACATTATCTATTGTTAAACAATTCAACAAACAAAATGAAAGGAAACTATTGAATGCCCAGACTCAATTAAAAGGAGAAGAAAGATCACTTGTTTTATGTCAAATGCAACAACAACAATTGCCTTTTATTTTATTGCTTACTTATAAGATGGATTTGTTTGGATTTATACATTGCAAGAAGGAGCAGCAGGCACCAGGCTAAAGGATTGCATCCAGACCACGACGACGCGAACGCTGCGTCAATAGTGGACGTGGTTTGTAGAGATCATCGTTGGTATAACGCTGCTGCTGGCACAGCTTCTGGCTAAGACGCCTCGCGGACAGATCACCTGCAGAAAAGTAGATCAAGCCATGAGTTAATCAGCTAAACCTGTGAGCATTTAAAGCAGCAAATGGGCGATAGAAGATGTAAAAGACTTGCTGGTCGTTGCTTACCCAGGATGGAGTCTTCAGAGAACTACTATTAAATGGATTTATAAGATTTACAGGAAGGCATGTGGAAAGAAGACAAAGGCGTACTTAGGAATATATGTAAATGAAATATGACGGCAGAAACCAGCTATGATCAATAACTACTGAACTTGGCCAGCTACCTTTCTCATGTTTCTCCAGCTCTTCATTCTCCTTGGAATTCACGCTGATCTCCGACGGCGTGGGTGATGTTTTGGCGTCGTCACGACGCGTACGTTTCGCATTTGGACTGACGGAGCTGCTGCTGCTGCTGCTGAAACTGGAGCTGCTGTGCTGTTTGGATGTGGTTGTGGCTGTGGATGACGATGCCTCACTGCTCAGGCGCCGCTTGGCGCTGTTGCGACGTGGCAAACTTGTGTCCTCCACCTCACTGAAGACGTTAAGCAGCATGCGCAGATCCTTGATGTTATGTTCAATCAGTTGCAGACGCGCGTTAAACTCCTCCGCATTCTCCTCAAAGTGTGTAAATGTTTCTACGGTTTCTTTAGTCACCTGCGCTGGGATTGCGTCAACCGACGCGGGTTCCTTGATGGGCTCTGATTCGGAAGCAGCATCTGCAGCTTTTTCTGCTTCCTGCGAGTTTGTATCTATGCTGAGTTTAGCCATGGAATTGTCCGAGTTGTTTGATTCGATGGTAATATCTTTAATGCTTTCGTTCTCTGCGGATGTCTCTGGATTCACGACTGGCTGCACAACAGGCTCCACAACGGGCTCCACAACAGGATCTACAACGGGCTCCACAACAGGCTCCACTATAGGATCCACTACAGGCTCCACTATAGGATCCACAACAGGTTCCACTATAGGATCCACTACAGGCTCCACAACAGGCTCCACAAGAGAATCCTCAGCAGGCTGCTCAACAGGCTCCATTGGGACATCCGATTGTGGCTCAGTTGACGGTAATGTTATAATCTCTGCCTCTGCAACAGGTTCTACTGATGTGAATGGTGGCTCTGTTTCAGCTTCCTCTGCAGTTTCCTCTGTTTCACCCCCTTCCGGGTTGGTTTTTTCTTCTGCTGGAGCTGGAGCTGCAATCGCGCTGCTCAACTCAATGAAACTGGCCGTAGATTGTTGGAGTATGTCGCTGACAATGATCACATTGCCTGCGTCCACAATCTCATTAACGGATTCGTTGTTGCTGGCCGTGTGATTGTCATTTGTGCCGTTGGTTCCATTGGTTCCATTGGTTTCCGTCGCTTTGCCATTCTGAGCTGATGTATCCGTTGCTTTCTCTTTGGCTTGAGACTCGGAAGATTCAGTGGGAGATTTACCGGATGCACCAGGCGGTTTACCCTCATCATTCGAGTCGTTGCTGTGGCGTTTTTGTAGCTTTGCTTTAACTTCATTATGATCGTCCTGTATAATTGCAGCCGCTGGCGGATTTATGGAATTGGAGGCAGAATTTGAGGTAGAATTCGAGCTGGACTTGTTGCGATCTCGCTCTCGATCCCGATCGCGATCACTCCGCTTTGAGGTGGACAATGAGCTGCCACTGCCACCGTTGTGGCTGCGACTGTGATGACTATGACTGTGACTGTGACTCTGGCTATGGCTTTCTCGGCTCTCTCGACTTTTCGCCCTGTCGCGATCGGAACGTGACGATGAAGAGCTGGACTTGTGTTTCTTGTGCGCTGATGAATCGTGACGCGATGAGGAACGTTTGGAAGTGGAAGTGGAGTCGTGATTGCTGCGACTGGTGGAGCTTTTGTCGTTTTTGGAGCTGCTGCTCCTGTGCTTCGAGCTGGATGAATGGGAGGAGTGCTTGGAGCTGGATGAAGTTTTGCTACGTGATTTGTCGTGCTCGCGATCGCGTTCCCGTTCCCGTTCACGTGACTTTCTGCGCGGCTTGTCATCCGAGTGGGATTGCGAATGATGGCGCTTATCCTTGTCCCGTGAGTGCGAATGTTTCTTTGTTTGCGACGACGAGGAAGCCGAAGCAGGCGATGCTGTTAATTCAGCCGATTTAATTGTATCATCCTTAATTTCCTCCGCGGGAGTTGGTAGCGTTGTGGCTGCTACTTCAGGTTCGATTTCCTTCGCATCCTCAGGTTTAGTCAATTCTGGCTTTATTTCAGGTACTTCTGGCAATGGCTCCAACATCGGAGCCGTCTGCGAGTTGGGTGTCGTGTCCGAAAACAAACTAAAGTTATTCTCCGACTGTGGCTCTGCGTTGACTGCCAATGGCTCTGGAACAGGATCCGGCGTTGGCTCCTTAGGGACACTATTGACATCATCTATATTGGCCTTCATTTCGCTCATAATGGCATCCTCAATCGCGAGGGCATGCGTGCCCTCACCATTGGTGTTCTCCGACAAAGAATTCTTGCGCTCAGTGCCTGAAAGCAATAAAATATGAGATATGGTCAGTGAGAAATCCCTTTTCCCTTACCCTCGAATGTAATCGCGTCCTGTTTGATATCAAAGTGCAACTGGCGACCGCTGTTTTCGTTTGTCTCACTGGAGTTCTCATTGAACTTGGGCATTTGTGCCTCCTCCGAAATGTTGGCGGCTATATTTGAAGTGAGCTCCACGCTATTGTTTGCGGACGTTGGCTGCAGTGCATCCGTGGAGGCAATGGTTAGACGACTGTCGCTTGATACCTGCGACAATTGAGAGGCTTGCGAGGCGCCAGCGTCCCGCGAATCATTCGCCAACTCCTTGACATCCTTAATGGAATCGGATGTGTTCAATGAACCATTGTTCATGTCTTCTTTAATGCTTGCGGCAGGTTCAAAGGCGGGCGAAGTTGTCTCGTCATAATCCATGTCATCCATATCATCGACACCAGGAGGCAGTTCGTCGTCTTTGCTGTCATCCTTCAGATCAGATTTGAAAGTAGCACGGTCTGAATCCGGACTGATTTGCTCCAGATCAGTTGGCAAAAGACTTGCGGTTGTCTCCACCTTCAGCATATTGCCACCATTCAAATGGCCAAGGGTATGGGCAGCATATGGTGGTAAGGGCGGCGCGGGAAGCAGCGGTGGGCGTGGTGGCGGATTCGTTGGAGGTGGCGGCGGTGCGATGCCCAGATATTTGTAGGCAATGCTCTCAATCTTTGGCTCAAATATAGTAGCTACCTTTGGGTTGACCACTTGATCGACTATGTGATCCACGCCCTTGTCCAACACATCCGAGCTGCAAGTGCATTTAATTTAAGACATGCAATTATAAAATTGTAGGTCAACACTCACTCAAGCAAATGTTTGCGTAGTCGCTCCCGCAACTGCACCTTGTTTGTGTCTGGTGTCCAGTGTTGTTTGGTCAAGAAATCATTGACCGCAGTCTCGACCCGATTGCGGACATTCTGGTACGCTGGCTTTGTGTCCACATCCGCCAAACAGCAATTGAAGCGAAACTCGTCAAAGACACCCTGCGACTTGACCTCCTCAATCAGCGTCTTTACGAAGTTGTCCATCTTTTGTGGACACAATTAAATCGTTCAACAATGCAATTTTTATTGTGGAATTATTGTTTTTTAGCTATTTATTGCTGTAGTGTGACCGCAACTCGGAAACGTTAAAATCTATTGTTTTGCTTATCTCCAGTGTTGCCAACTCTTCGAGACACGAAAAAGCCAAAATAGCCTATGAAAAAAGCTGAAAAAAACTAAAAAAAAATTTGTTAATAGCTAAAAAAAACGATAGAGTAAAGAAATGATATTTTTATTGATTTAAGCCAGTGTTTTTATAATATTTTGATGCAAAAAAATTCTTTAAAGAATTCTAGGAGGGAATGCAAAAAAAATTTGAAAAGTCTAGTCACTAATATTTTTTATGACTTTTTAAAATTTATTAAAAATAACTATTTTAACCCCTTTTTCCTCCTTCTCATACAAAATGTGACTTTTTAGCAATTTTCAAAAAATCATAAAAAAATACTAGCGAAGTAATTTTTCAAATATTTTACAATCACTCTTAGAATTGTTTTAAGAAACAAAATTGTTTTAAGGAAAAAAGTTAAAAAATACACATTTACAAAAAATTTTTAAAATTTTCCATGGGTACTAAATGGGTTAAAGAAATTTTTGCATCATTCAAACGGAATTTAAATGAATAGATGATTAAATTAAGATATCTGCATCCAATCTTTTTTATTATACAAAAATTTGACAAAGTTAGGGGGTATGAAGACATTAGTGGACGACTGTATATATTTTACGCATTTTCACCGATCGATTCATAAATTGTGACTAGTAGAGTTGGGACTTTACGATTTTTTTAAAAATCGATTCAATTCGATTTTCTAAGAAGAAAAAATCGATTTAAAATCGATTTTTTTTAATTGAAAAAAAATTTTTATTTTTATTGTTTTATGACTTTAAGTGGTCTGTTTTTTTGTTGTTGTTGTAGTATTTATATTACTTTTCACAATTTTTAATGTTATTTTACAGTTCATCATTAAAAACAAAAAAATAAAAAGGAAAATAATAACAATAAAATAAATTCAGATTCAAATGACTAAAATTAACCTAGTTTAATTCATATTAGAGATGGAAAAACAGCTATTTTTTAGTACATTTTGTGTACTCAAACATACGCGTCTTTACATTCCCAGTCACAAGAAGCATTTCATAGCACTAGTCATTTTTAAAAAAATCGATTTTCTTAAAAACAAAATCGATGTTTACTTCTCCAAAGAAAAAATCGATTTAAATCGATTTAAAATCGATTTTATTATAATCGGTCCCAACACTAGTGACTAGATTCAATTGATTTCATAGTTAAAGACGACTAAATTTAATGCTCTTTTGGCTTATCGATGTTTTTGTGCCATTCAAATGGAAAAACTACTACAAAGTATTTAAGTGTGGCATCGTAAAACATAAAAATACATGAAAAGCTAAAATTATTTTTGAAGTAGCTAAAATTCCCACTACCCGCTGTTTTACAATTTATCCCGCATTTGCCAGCTGCAACCCACTAAATCTGTCGGGAAAATAGCTAAATTGGCAACACTGCTTATCTCATACATTCTTGGAATCGATGCTGAGGAGTATCGATAGATAGATAGATAGTATCGATAAGAATGCAACTCTGCATAAAAATTGGCGCAAGCAAGCGGCGCTGTGGTTTTTTTTGCTATCGTGCGTTTGTTAGTAGTTTTTATACCATCGGAATTAAGTGTAATTATAATAATGAAATTAAGTGCAAGTAATAGCCATTCAGAAATGCAAGGCGTGGGTGTTCCTGAAGCATCAGACAATGCGACCGCAGGCAACGTCGCATTTGCGGTGGGAACTGAAACGGATCGCGCTCTGCTTCCACAAAAACTGAAACAGCGATTCTCAGGAAAAATGCTGCTGAAGCAACGCCGAATTTTGGGCAACGACGCCGACTCGGCAACTGATAGTAGTGAGCAGTTCACGGAAACCGATCAGCATCGGACGCCTGAAGAGGCAAAGCAACGGCATAAAACGCTGAAAAGTAAGTACAATTATAAACAATGTAGAGCTTACAAGATATGTTAATGGTTGTTCAACAGGAAAACGCGACTTGATCAATTTACAATCGAACCTGAGTCCAAAATATATTGGATATGCCAATGCCAACTCGCCAATAACAGTTCATGAGAGCGATGACAAAGTGCGGTCAACACGTCGACGTAATCACGCGTCGGCGCCAGCAGCCAACAGCAGTTTTGAGCAGCTGCACGGCAGGGATGTGGAGAGAGAAAGTGACGCCGATGCCGCATCACCAAAGCCCTCCCTGACGAATCCACACATGTTGGCGAACGGCAACTATTTGAGTCCCATTGATAAGCTGCTCATCAAGAACGGAGCAAACTCGCCCAACAGCACGGGATTTGAAGCCGATGCCGAGGATGTGGCAATCATACAGCCATCGCGTAAGCAGCTGAAGCACAAGCTGAAGCGCGGACCACGATCCAAGACAAAACAACTGGGAGAAGCAACTGACAAAGAAGCTAGTAAACAAACCTTAGAATCAAGTCCAAGAACAGAAACTGACAAGTCTGATATGGCAATCAAAGTTGAGTTGGCAGATGTGGAACAAGGACATGTACCAACTGAAGTCAAACCCATTAAGGAGGAGGCTTCAGAGAGTAGCCAGGTGGAGATGATGTTTGCACTGCCCGTGGCAACCTCAACAGAGATCGAATCAATCAAGTCATCACCAGATCTATTAAAGGCACCAGACAATAGTGAACAATCCATTAAGTCACCATCATCAATTAGCATTGATAGCGCCAAGGGATCGTCCATATCCGCCGAATCGAGCTGGCCCTCTTACCAAATTGGCGATTTGTATTGGGGCAAACTGTTCAACTATTGTTATTGGCCTTGCATGGTGTGTCCCGATGACCTGGGCCAAATTGTGGGCAACCTGCCAGTGCATCCGCAGCGCAGGTCGACGGACAGTGCGCAGGGCACGAGCATGAGCATTCAGGTGCATGTGCGCTTCTTTGCAGACAATGGACGGCACAATTGGATCAAGTCGGAGAATCTGTTGCCTTTTCATGGCCTCAAGGCATTTGAGGAATTGCGCGAGGAGGTGCGCATCAAGCATGGCTCCAAAAGCGCCAAGTTCCAGCAAATGGTGGCCAAGCAGAACAAGTTGCTGGTCTGGCGTCAGGCTACAGAGGAAGCCCAGATTGTCGGTGAAATGCCCGAGGACTTGCGTCTGGATAAGTTCTTTGAAATCCACGCGAATAATGTGTAAGTAAATGGGATGCATTATAAACAAAACCCATTCTTAATCTCTTCTTAATGTCGACAGTTCACTGAACAAGAAGAAACGTAAGCTTTCTCGGCATATGCGTCAAGATACCTCGGATGTGGGCAGCAGCCTGTATGATTCCACGGACAATCTGCACTCCAAGCCACTTGCTCAACTGGAAATGGCCGTGAAGCGTGAACGTTCCTCCTCACCATTCAGGCCCTCATACTCGCCAGTTAAGCTCAATCATGAGCGGCGAGCGAAGCGACGTAAACTCAGCGGTGGCGTTGAGGCGTCTGTTGGATCGGAGGCACCGGATGAGAAGCCAACCGTCGACCTGGTAACCTATGAGAATCCCGAATTTGGTGAACTGTTCGATGCGATCAGGGAGTATGTGTTGGTGCATCGCCAGGAGGAAAAGGTTGAGAAAGTGCTGCTGGCGGTGGTCAGGAATATCTGGTCCCTGAAGCAACTGCAACTGCGGGAACTGGAGCGAGCTTTAGCCAATGGTAACACGGAACTTTTGGGCTCAGCTCGTTTGGAATCGGAAAGCGGAAGTCGAGGTGTCGGCACAATTAAACGTCTCTCGAATCGTCTGAAGACAATGGTGTTGCGGCGCAGTTTGACGCCAGTTGTTTCAGTCTCCACAACGCCCACATCTCTAAAGCCACAGACACCAACGGAGTCCATCGATTCGGATCGACAGTCTACAGTGGCGGCCAAGTTGAAGAAACCCGTTGGTCGGCCCATCGAGGAAGTGGTTGAAGATATCATGCAGCTGGATCGCAAGTATCTTTTCCGCGGACTCAACCGGGAGCCAGTGTGCAAGTACTGCCACCAGCCGGGTGGAGATGTTGCACGTTGTTCGCTCGCCTGCAACAGTTGGTTGCATGCCGCCTGCCTGGAGCAAAAGAAGTCAAGCACAAAAACTGCAAGTGCTCGGAAATCGATTGCAGCAGTACCTGCCAAATTAGTGGAGCCGCTGACCACTGAGATTGAGACAGTGACTGGCAGAGCTGTTGCCCACATAACTGGCGATGTGCTCGAGACGACGACGGAGACGCAGACGCAGACAAAGCCACTAATCTGTCATGAATGCGTCATTGGCAAGCCAGAGCCTTGTTGCATCTGTCATGCGGAGAAACTGCCGCTTAGCACGTCCACAGACTCGTCGCCGCTTAAGGAGCCAGCAGCAGCAGCTAATCTAATTGTCTGCAGTCAGCCGATGTGCACGAACAGGTTTCATCCCAGCTGCTGCAAGTATTGGCCGCAGGCCAGCATCAACAATTCCTCATCCCGTTGCCCAATGCATGTTTGCCACACGTGTGTGTCGGATGATCCCAGCGGCAAGTACCAGCAGCTTGGTAATGCCAAGCTGATCAAGTGCGTCAAGTGTCCAGCTACGTATCATCAGGATTCACGTTGCATTCCCGCCGGTTCCCGCATGCTAACCACAACGCACCTCATCTGTCCCAGGCACAACAACATTTCCAAGGCGGACGCCAATCTGAATGTGCTGTGGTGCTACATCTGTGTGCGTGGTGGCGAACTAGTCTGCTGCGAGACGTGTCCCATTGCGGTGCACGCCCACTGCCGGAACATTCCCATCAAGACGAATGAGAGCTACATCTGCGAGGAGTGCGAGAGCGGGCGGCTGCCACTCTACGGCGAGATCGTTTGGGCCAAGTTCAACAATTTCCGTTGGTGGCCGGCCATCATACTGCCGCCCACCGAGATACCCAACAATATACAAAAGAAACCGCATGGACAGAGTGATTTTGTGGTGCGCTTCTTTGGCACCCACGATCATGGATGGATATCGCGTCGACGCGTCTATCTGTACATTGAGGGCGACACTGGTGATGGCAACAGGAGCAAATCGCTAATGTCCAAGCGCTACACGGCCGGCGTGGAGGAAGCTACTCATTTCCTCAAGATTCTTAAGGAGAAGCGCCATGAACAGGCGATTGTCCGACTTAACGGTAATAAACTGCATCCGCCGCCTTATATCAAGATCAAGGCCAACAAACCTGTGCCGCCCGTGCGTTTCGTTTACAACGAGGAGGATCTGAACGTTTGCGAGTGCAAGGCGGGCAGCGAACATCCCTGTGGTCCCGAATCCGGCTGCCTCAATCGCATGCTCTTCCACGAATGCAATCCGGAATACTGCCAGGCGGGCAGTCAGTGCGAAAACCAAATGTTTGAGCTGCGCAAATCGCCCCGCCTGGATGTCGTCTATATGAACGAACGGGGATTCGGCCTCGTATCCCGTGAGCCCATTGCCGAGGGCACCTTTATCATTGAGTATGTGGGCGAGGTGATCAATCACTCCGAGTTCCAGCGTCGTATGGCACGAAAGACAAGTGATCGTGACGAGAACTTTTACTTTCTTGGCGTCGAAAAGGATTTCATTATTGACGCCGGACCCAAGGGGAATTTGGCACGCTTCATGAATCACTCGTGTGAGCCCAACTGTGCGACCCAGAAATGGACAGTCAACTGTATTAATCGTGTGGGACTATTCGCCATCAAGGACATTCCAGAGGTAAGGAATTCTATAGTCAATTCAACAATCAATCAATAATCAGCAATTATAATCTTTGTAGAATACGGAGCTAACGTTCAATTATCTGTGGGATGATCTCATGAATAATGGCAAGAAGGCGTGCTACTGTGGCGCCAAGCGATGCTCAGGTGAGATCGGTGGCAAGCTTAAGGACGAGGAGAACAAGGTAGGCGGAATATTAAAGCCAACATTTCTATAAAATATTACAATTTTAATATATACTTTCTTTAGGAAACTGGCATGCAGTCTGGCAAAAGCAAGATGAACTCCAAGCTGAAGCATAAGGGCATCAAGATCCAAGTCGCCGCTGCCAAAAAGAAACTGGCTAAGAAGGCAAAGACCGTTGACAACGCATTGTTGCCGCAGCCGAATCTAGAATCCGTTGACAAAGAGGATTAGATGATTTTAATGGCATTTCTGTTACTCATTAGTTATATTTTATTTTTTAATAATACTTTTGAATATCGCCGACTTGTGGACGCTTATATATTTACATGCATATTTATTATTGTTTTGTTTATAAGTGCGAAAATTGCAAAGAACTATTATGCATTTTTTTTAGAAAAAGATCTAACCCATAGAAAACATTTTATTGTGAGCCCCGTTTTCGCAACAAATCTTTGAAAATAAAGCTTAAGGCCCTTTTGATGAAATCCATATTATTTTTTTATTTCATTATTATTAAATCATTACTTTCATTGCTTTTCAAAATTATAAAGTATATTTAATTCAATTGCTTTAATATCGGCACATAAAAAATATATGTTTTTTTTGTTTTTATATATAATGTATATTTATATACTTATATATTATCGTTGATATTTGTTCTCCTTTTGGTTTTTTGTCGCTTAGCTGCCTACAGTAATAGCGTAGGAAGCTCTTTGGCATCGGCGTAACTCTTATGTACGTCTTAAAAACAAACTAATTATATATGTTACTGTTAAATCTAAGAGTATGCTCTTTTAAACTTAAGTAGTACTTTATGTCGAGCGAAAAAAAATATAAATGAGTGCCAAAAACTGATATAAAATAATAAAAATAAAAAAACAAACGCACTATTTAAGCGGACAAGTCATTGAACATTTGTTGGCGAAAATGTCCCGAATTAAATTTTGGCATAACGACTTCAATCTTCTTGACAATGGTGTTTAGCGATTCGCGGGACATCTCATAGAGGGTATTGAGCGAGATCAGACGCATGCCACGCTGGTTGCACACCTCAATCACAGACCATTTCTCCAGCAGCTTTAAGCAATTGCGCACGGAGTCCGTCGAGATGCTTTCAGCTGTAAAAGAAGCAGTGTTATTGTTGTTCAACTTGATTGTGCTGCCATACTTACCATACACACAACTGCCGTTCTTGACTTTGTTGGAAAGATCATTAATCACGAAATTGATAAACTCCGATTCGAGCATTGAGCTACGATGCAGAATTTGCAGCGCCTGCGCCACAGCCACATACGTTGAGGCAAAGGGCGCAAGCACTTCGCACATATAACGCTGTTGCTCAAGTGTTTCTGTAACTGGGAACACCATATCGGCATTCTCCAGCTTATAGTCTTCCACATGCTGATAGTCTTCATCATCATCATCCTCGCCCAAATCAATGGCCAAACCTTTTGCCATGCGTCGCAAATCCGTTTGACAAGTCAATTCGATCGTCTACAAAATTACAATAAAATTAAAACAATTGAACAATAAATTAGCATATGTTAAATTACCTCATTTATTCGCATGAAACCGCAGTTTATCAGATCGTCTAGTTGCTTCTGCAGCATGCTCTCCAATACTTGTGTTGGCTTGTTTAGTATAAACTCGTAGCGATAGACTAGACAGTTCTCAAGTGCCGAATCTATTAATTTTTTGCGTGAAACACCTGTTGATTGGTGGGCAACGTTGTCGACAAGCTCCGGGGCTGGCAAGAGCGCATGGAAGGTGGTCATCAGTATGGAACTTTGAGCAAAGTGCGGAGTTAGCATGTTGGAATAGTATCCCAGCTCAATGATGCTTTCCACCGTCGGTACAGCACGTATAAAGACGCGTCCATTCTCATCACGTGTGCGTGTGACCAAACCTATTAAATGTATGAATTGAATTAGATATACAAGTTCAAAAAGATTTAAGAGTATTTCCAGCTACCTGATCCAAGCAGGTCGCAGGCATAGGCCACAATGTGCGAGGATTCGCCAGAGAAACCCATGTCCTTGCAGCCAGAAAGCGAGTTACGGAGATCATCTAAGGCGGCAGCAATTTGTTGTTCTTCGCCGCCATTGCGATAGCGGGTGAGAAGCAGAAAGGCCAACGCATTGGTCGACATCACTGATGTGGCTGCGGCACAATCGAAAACCACCTGACGCGAGATACTCTCGATGAGATTGCGATGCTCCTCGCACACAACATCGGTGCCGTACAGTGATGACGTTGACTGACTATGCTGCAGCGTTCTATACCCAAACAAAAGAAAAAGAAACATGCATAAATAAAATATATAACTGAAATTATATGTTTGAATTGCTTACTTGGTAGCGGGCTTGTAAATCTTTGCGCTGCCATCCTCACGGGCAATTTGATTGTACGAGTTGACGAGTTCGCGTATCGAGTAAGGCTCATTGAAATCAATGCGCATCAGGCCATAATTTGAGTTGAGGGCCTTCCAAATGCCTGAAATGGCCTTTCTGAACGTCTCTGGCACTTTCTTTTCGCCCTTCTGTTCACGCACAAAATTGCCATCCACCAGACGCTCATAGTTGACAGACACGGGGACCAGCAGGGCGTCCGGTATGCTGCCATCCATGAAGGCATTAACAATCACAGAAAGAATGCCGCCCTTGGGCATACACGGCTTTCCCGTGCGTGTGCGTCCGCCCTCGATGAAGAACTCTACGTTGTGGCCTTGCTTGAGTGCGTGTGTTAGATAGAGGTGAAGAGCTGCGCGATAAAGTACATCCTTCTTGCCCTCCACTGGATCAATCTTGCGTTTAATGAAGAAGGCGCCTAGGCCGCGTAGTAATGAACCAAACACGGGTATCTGCAGATTATTGCCAGCGGCAACTAGAGGACTTCGTATGTCATTGTTGGTCAGTATGAAGGTAACCATAATGTAGTCCAGGTGGCTGCGATGGAGGGGCACGAATATCAGCGGTGTGTCTGGAGCACGCTTCGAGGCGCTCTTTAGCATTTCAATTTGTTTTGTGTTCGTCACCACACCGGATAGAAAGCAAGGCAAAAGCTTATAGAGGAGCCAAGAAGTAATTCCTAGAAGAGTATTGTTCAAGGTCGATCCCATCTCTTTGAGTATTGCGATGGCGCGCTGTTCCTGTTTGCGCAGTATCTTCTGATACGACATGCCCGCCTTGGCGTCCTCCTCCTCCTCCGCCGCCACCGCATCCTGGTCACCGCTTATGCTACGTCCGAGCACTCGATGGCCATTTTTGGCAAAGCGTTGTTCTCGTATCGTTTGCTCAGCAGCTTGCTTAATGGCATGCTTTAAAACCACATCGTTGTGCACAATTTCAGTAACCTGCGTAAAATATAGTTTATAAATCATTGGTAATTTAACGTCTGCGCCTGCTCACCTGTCGGTAATCAAACTTCTCGCTTCGCAAAACCTGCGCCACATGGGGGAACAGGCTGTCCCAGTTGAGTATTGTTTTGAATGGCTTTAAGCCCGCGTGGGGCGTTAGCTGTAGCATATTCCTCGTGCCGACGCCATGCTCGACCGAATTTTGTGGTTTTGGCACCTGTGCAAGTACAAGCAACAAATAATTGAATTACAAAATATGTATGTATGCAAATCTATGATGCAATTCGACCGCGCAAACTTTAATGTTCATGTTCATTTGTATGTAAACGACGAATATAGAAGAGTGCTTACCTCGAACCAGCCGCGCGCCTGAAACCCATCCATTATAATTAAGAGATTCGTTTATTTTAGTTCGAATTTTGTGCTATTTTGCACATTTCTTAATGCAAACTTTGGCAAAACAAGGTGGCAACCTTGGCAACCGGCAACCGAGAACTGTGCGCGATAGCTTTTGTCTAGCGGTGAAACTATCGATTTGAACAAAAACCAGCATGGCAGCTCCGGACATAAGTCAAAATTTGTTTGCGGCACTTGATGTAAAAATGTATGAGATTATGAATGGTGTGATTTACTGAATGAACAGCTTATCAGCACTATGTATGGTATGTATGTAAACATATATTTGTAGTTGACGCGCTCTAAGGTTATATGTACATATGTGCACATGCATGGTTTGATAAGAGACTAAAACTTACATTTGATGCACGCAGCGTGATCAATATATCGCTGCCAATGCTGTTGAACTTGCCCAGCGATGAACGATAGCTCAGTTTCAAATTGGGAAATAGACTGGCAATAATGGCAGGTGCTCTGTAAACAAAAGAAATTTTACGTTATTGCATTATTTACATATTGCAGAGTCAATCCCCTCGCAGTCGATTAGGTAAATTAATTTAAGCTACTATCAAATCAGAAGGCAACAATAAAATTTACGACGTCCCCAGTAAAAAATTAATAACACCTCATACAGTCTGTAGTCCAACTTGTAGTTATTTGTTTATTGAGTTCAGTAACCTAGCATATATTTGTATATACGAATGTACATATATAAGAAGCTTGGCTGATAAGTTCTTAGTTATCGACAAAAACAAAGCAAATTGAACTTTGTACTGATTTAACTAGTGCTAAATAAAAAAACGAACAACTATCAAACGAGAGAATCGTCCTCCATCTTGAATAATCCGCCAACGTTGCAGTGTTGCCACCATGCAAAAATCATAGCAAGACAAAGTAGGATATCATCAGTGTTGCCAATTTGTCCTTTTTGTGGACAGATTTGTCCGTTTTGAAACTGCAATTTCCGGAAAAATTTTAAAACGTCCCCTATCCGGAAAAAATTCCTTTTTTTAATTTATTTTACTTTATCCTTTATTTATCTTTTTTTCATTGTTCTAAGTCGCTCATAGAATTTATCAAGTACGGATCGTCGATCTTTTTTGAGATTTAAAAAAACAATTGATGCATTTCCTGTAGAAAATATTTTACTAGCTAATAAAGAGCTAACACTTTCAATATTCTAGTAATTTTTAAAGCTATGATATTATTTTTGAATTATTTTTATATGTATTAACAAGAAAACATAGTTTGTCCAGATTTTTTGTCCTTTAAAAAAACATCTGTCCGTTTTCTGTCTTTTTATTGGGTTTAACCGGCCTTTTTTTTGCGTAGAGGCGTTGGCAACACTGGATATCATTCTGATTTTTCGCACTTCATTTAATATGTCATCTATCTATCTCGCTCTATCATTTTGATCCCATCCTGGTTGCCTAGTCAGTCAAATTTCCTGAATCCGTTAGTTTTGTTCGGAGAATGCTGATAAACATGTTTCCCATACGTTGTAACAATTGTGGCAAAAAGCGCGACGCCCAGAATCAGTTCCAGCTGAATCGTTGCTATCACATCTTCTGCAGCAGGTGCAAGCCCTCTAATAACAACAAATGTCCGGTTTGCAAGCAGCCTACAAAAGGCATCGCAATAACAAGCGATATGCCCAGCAATGTTGCCAATTACTTTCAAGATCCCGATGCGCATTTAAAGATGTTCAGAACCATTTGCAAATTTCAATGCGAACAACGTACGCTGCGTTACAAACATTACTACGAGCAGCAGAAATTGGTGGCCATCAAACAAGAGAAGCTCCAAGGATATATAAAGCTGGAGGCACAATTACGCCAGCAGATCGACATTGAGAAAAAACGCATCAGCAAATTGCGCGAATATGCTGCCTACTACGAACAGGGCGACAAGGCAACGGACACTTCTAGCTCTTTTGATACTATCCCTCCTCCTGGGCATAAGCGAAGCAGGTGCCGCCCGCGTACACCCTCGATCAGTGTCTCAGATATATCGATAAATGATATCGATGTTGAATTGAGTGACAACTGCCTGAATGAGTTTAATCAATTGGTGAACGATGCGAATACCTCCGATTAACCGAATACTTGAAAGAAAATAAAAATACCAAAAGGAGAAATGGATTGTATTTTGATATTTTGGTTGTTAAATTAATACTTTTGAATCTCCATATGTTTATGTTATAAATTTAGACATTAAGATTGTTACTCTCTTCAAATATCATGGAAAATTTCCTACTTTTCAAATTACTATGTATACATATAACATAATTGATAAATATATCTCGCTTAATCGTTTCTTGTTATAATTGAATTGCCTATTGTCGACCAAAACAGTATTTATCACATTCTTTGCAGTAAAATTAGGCAATCAATCAATATGAGGAGTAATAAACAATCTTTGCACCGTGGTAGCTGCATTTAATACAGATTAATTTTATTGTCCGATTAAAAGAGGTGTACTCAAAATAATATTAGCAGAACACTAATCAGCTAATTAGCTATTTACATATACATATACAATGTATTGTAGTATACAGGTGCTGGGGGGGCTTTTTCAATTACGATAAGTGTTGCCAAACGATCGAACGAGTTGCTCTGCTTATCGCGAAAGCAACCGCGCAAAAGAGAGTGGGAGGTAGAAAGAGATTGGGAGAGAGCAAAGGTGTGAGTGCATGAAAAAAAAAAAAGAAATATTGAATTTGCGTCACAATTGCAATGCAATAATGCAAAATGCAAATGACCTTTAGGCATCCTTAGACTCAGCATTGGCAAACAATCTCCTCCTCCTCCTCCTCCTCCGCAAACTAACGATTTGCACGTGCTTGATAAGGCTGAATTTAACACACGCCAAAAAAGACACGTCCGGCAACGCAAAAATTGCATGCACGCGACACAACAAAGACTTGGAGAGCTCTTAGTGCAAAGGTCTGTGGCTACCGGTGGGCGTGACTCAAACCACCTGTCAATAATGAAATCAGAAGCTAATTTCCTATGCATTGAATAACATACACAACGAATGCATACACAAATAAGACAATTTTCTACGTTGTGCGCGAGTCTAAAAATAACGACGCTTTTGACCACCAATTTACATACAGTTAGTCAAGTAATTATTTTGACAAAATAAAATAGAAAAAAAACCTTGTCTCGGCTTTCGTTACTTAGGAACAGGACAGGTTAAGTTAAACAATTTGAGATTTTGTCAAAACAATTATTTGACACACTGTAAACACAGACAGACAAACAGGGTACACATCAGCCTTGTCAATTTAGCTATTTTCCCGACAGATTTAGTGGGTTGCAACTGGTAAATGCGGGATGAATTGTAAAACAGCGGGTAGCGGGAATTTTAGCTACTTCAATAATAGTTTTAGCTTTTTAAAAATATCTGGAAGTTTTATGTATTTTTATGCTTTACGATGCCACATTTAAATACTTTGTAGTATTTTTTCCATTTGAATGGCAAAAAAAATATACAAGCCAAAAGAGCATTAAATTTGATCGTTTTTAACTATGAAATCAATTGAATCTGTCACAATTTATGAACCGATCGGTGAAAATGCGTAAAAAAATTCTTAAAACAATTCTAAGAGTGATTGTAAAAAATTTGAAAAATAACTTCGCTAGTATTTTTTATGATTTTTTTTTGAAAATTTCTATAAAGCCACTTTTTGTATGAGAAGTTGGAAAAAGGGGTTAAAATAGTAACTTTTAGCAAATTTTAAAAAGTCATAAAAAAATATTAGCAAAGAGATTTTTCAAATTTGTTTTGCATTCACTTCTAGAATTGTTTGAAGAATTTATTTGCATCAAAATATTCCAAAAACACTGGATCAAATCAATAAAATATCGTTTTACTACTCTAGCGTTTTCTTTAGCTATCAACAAATCTTTTTTTTTATCTATTTTTAGCTTTTTTCAAAGGCTATTTTGGCTTTTTCATGTCCCGAAGAGTTGGCAACACTGACAGGTACACATAAGTCTGCGTCATTAATTGAACTTGACAGACGCTGCTGATGAGGATGATGAAGATGATGATGCCGGTGTCGTTATTACTTTGGCTTCCCATGGGTTGCCCAACCTGATACTCACCTAGTTCTTGCAAATACGTAGTATACGATAAGTGCAACTGATGCGATTTCGATGCCTCCGAGCAATGAAATTTCAGCCACGCACTGGGCAAAGTTTAATATACTCGTTAACATTATTATGAGTGCGTCTATATATATATGTATGTATATTTGTGCGTGCGTTTACATATATACGTGTGCGTGCGCTTAAATACGTGTGCGTGCGTTGTTGTTGTTGTTTATGGTTTGTTTGAACTTAGGTTTACAAAGTGCGATGAAGATTTACGTCCCGCGGCCCTTTTAAATAGTGGACGCCACCCAAATCGCGGCACTACTTGGTACAAAGATGCTTCTGTTTTTATGTACTTTGTACGCCTGCCTCTCAAGTCCGCAATCGTTGCGGAAAAATACGGCGCGCATAAAGAGCGTCTCGTCAGAGCAGCTCCTTCTACTCTCCCTCTTTGGTGTTGTTGTGTGTGTGTGTGTGTGTGTGTTTACGTCTGATTGCTTTTGTATGCACGGCTGTGGCTGCCGCCTCTCCTCTCTCTCTCTCTCTCTTATTCAATGCTATGATGGTGTGTTGAATTGCGTTCTACTCTACATAACCAGACAACCAACATCAAGTGTCGCGACCCGTAATTCGCGAGACAACGTAGTGAATTTAAAATAAAAGTATCGTATGATTTGGATTCTGCGCTTTTTGTTTGTTTGATTTATTTTATTTTCGATTCATTAATTTTTCATGTGTTTGATTATCGCGCTGATTTGATTGCTCACTGTTTTATCGTTTTGCTGAATATGCAGTATATACAATTACACAATTGTTTTTGCTATATTTTTTGCACTGACACTGCGCAATCGAATTCTTGTCCTTTCTTTTGAGTTTTTCGCTTTGTATGTTGGGTGTTGTTGTTGCCGGCTCCTTTGTTATTTGTTTTTATTTTTTTGTCTTTTGGTTCGCCAATTTAATGCGCGTTAAATGCGCGACTGTAAGAACCGTTCGCTTCGAGCGCACACTGCGGAATAAACACACTTGCAATCGTTGCCGTTCAATTAAATGTCAATTAACGTGTGACAATAAATGTAGTCCATAAAATGAAAAACGTAGCGCTTGCCGAAGATCAGCATCATTTTCACGAACGCGACAAAAGCCTCACAGCAACGCAGCCGATAAGAGCATCGATAGGCAGGCAACGAGGGAATGTTATCAGCTGTTTTCGATAGCTCGCTTGTCGCGAGAGAGGAAGAGCGAGCGAGCGAGTGAGATGGAGAACAGAACGTGGGACAGCAAAAAGAGCAACAACTACTAACTGTGGCCTATAACTAAATAGTTTAATAAGATATTACTTTCGCACACTGTATTATGAATAAAATTCATACAACTTTTGTAATTTATTATTATATAAAAGAGTGTGGTCTGCTATTATGTGGAAAGTAACACGGTAACGGTTTACTTCTTAGCCGCGGGCTTCTTGGCAGCGACCTTCTTCTTGCGGGCGGCGAGCAGCTTAGCGCGGTTGGCAGCTGCCTTTGTAGCGACGTTGGCAAAGTGCGACTTAGCCAGCTCGACGTTCTGTTTCTTGGCCTTGGCCAGAACCTTGGCCACGGTACGCTTCTCGGCGGCCAGGGCAGCGCGACGCTTGAGGACCTCAGCATAGGGGTTCAACTTGACCAGTTGACGCACATTGGTCAGAGGGTTCAGACGACGCACGCTGCGGAAGACCTTCTTGCGTGGATCGCGCAGAACCTTGCGGATTTCCTCAGATTTCAGGAGGCGCGACAAGTCAGTGTTGGCCATCTTGGGCTGGGGCAGATTGTAGCCCTTCTTCAGAGTGGAGGGTTTCTTCCAGGTGCCAAACAGATCGTTCAGGCGCGAGAAAGCCGACTCGGTCCAGATGACAAAGCGACCAACATGACCGCCGGGTGCCAGCTTCAACAGGTTCAGTTTGTCCACACTGATGGTCTCAATGCCGGGGATGTTGCGGAATGCCTGACGCAGACCCTCATCCTTGTGGTAGACAACCAGAGGACCACGACGGGCAATGCGGCGACGGTCGCGCATGGTACCACGGCCAGCACGGAAGCGCTGCGACTTGTACACCTGCAAATGATTAGTTTAAATTAGTACAATTCCTTGAATTTGAAATGGACCACATTGGTTACATGTAGCTGTAACTGTAGCCCTCCACTGCAAACGGTTGTAGCTTTGGATCAGACTACAATCGTAACGCCTAGGAGGGCATTTGATCTGGCAACGCATTAGAAAAACTGCTCCGAGGAGCAAGCAAACGAAATCCGAAATAGTCGAATCTCATTTACATGAACGTTGCTAAAGTTTAGAGAAGCTGTTAGTTTAGCGGATACATACCTTCTGAATATCAGCCCAGATCTTCAAGCGACGCAAGAAGACAACAGCTTGCTTGGTCTTCTGCAGCTTCTGCACTTCGTCGGAGACGACCAAGGGGAACTCGGAGACGCCATCGATAACGTGTCCCTTGGACTGCACCAGAGCTGGCACACCGGAGGCAGCAATAGCCGAGACCAGAGCATAACGACGCTGGTTAACATTCACCTTGCGGTGCCAGCGACGGAACGTCTTGGTTGGGGCGAACATGCGTCCACCACGGCACATGTTGCCGAAGGCACCCTGGCCGGAACGGTGAGTACCACCACCACGAACACGGGGAATACGTGCAACGGCACGGCCAGTACCCCAAGATTCGGCAGATGTCTGGTGACCTGGTGATGAAATGATTGAATGAATAAATCGGATTGTCTACAAATGGATGCACTTACCTGCTAGCTCGCTGACAGCATAGGGCTGACGGTTGTTGCGACGCATCAGCTGGTGCACCTCGTTGACCACATCGGGGCGGATGGGGGCCTTGAACACTGCGGGCAGGCAGATGTTCTTCTCCTTGGCAGCTTCATTCTTTTCCGTATACACGGAGACCAATGGCCTGGCGTTGCCTAAGCTCTGTAAACACAATCAATAAACAAAATCATTGCTAATTTCTTCTTAAAGCCCAATTTACACGGTCGGTTTCCGACCGACACTTTTTGACAGATGGAAAATGTTGCCATTCAACAAGCACCAAAAAATACCAAAAAAATGTCATTCTCACATGTAAAATTTGCTTCGATGACAAACCGACGCTCTAAAATTTTGCGTGTTCACACGAGACCGACGATTTATTAACGTAAAGTATCGATCGGAAACCGACCGTGTAAATTGGGCTTAAAACACAACAGTCGCAAATACGCTGCGCTGTCAACGTCGCGCTGCCGCACACTGCAAACACGTGGAGGTTAGCAAAGTTTCATGACAAATTATTCATGTTTTTGGCACTTTTTGCATGTTAAACGATTCATTTTGCAGTTGACGGCAGCTTGGACATTACTTGGGTACACTTTCTCACCATTTTCGCTGATTTTTAATCCCAATAAATGGTGTTAAATTTTCTGCAAATGCAGATGCCGTCCTCTATTTAATAAGAAGAACGAAGAAAGAAAGAGAGCTGCCGGAAATGGCCGAAAGGTGCTGCCATTCGCATTTTAGACAGCAGGGTTGCATTTCTGACAACATGGCTGAATGGCTGTCAAAGTTGGCAGTGCTCGAAAATGACAGAATGTTAGTCGTACAGTCACTTTACGTTATCCAACACTGCACACAGAATATAAACAATTTCTTGTGTATTCTGCATAAAATATTTAATTTGCTTAAAACTATGGCCGATGAAGTTGTAGTAGATGCATTGCCATACATAGATCATGGATACGACGACGTGGGCGTTCGAGAATCGGTACTTGAAATGGTGTTTTATTTATGGCGGATAATAATTTTCATAAATTGGTTGTCTGTTTTTTTTTTTAAGGCTCTAGCCATGGTCGAAGAGGAATGCCGGCGTTACCGGCCCACAAAGAACTATCTGGACCACCTGCCCTTGCCTGCCAGTTCACCGTTCGAGACACCGCTGATGATAAATGAATTTGAGCGCATACAAAACCGTCTGCCCATGGAGACACTGTCAATGAAGCGTTACGAGCTGCCGCCGCCACCGTCTGGCAAACTCTCAGAAGTATCAGCCTGGCAGGAGTCCATTGAGAACTCGATGGCGCAGCTGGAGCATCAGTGGGTGCGCTCATTGAATCTTGAACTGATGCTGGACTACGGCACTGAGGCCTGGAAATCGTATCTCGAAGTATTTACAGCCATGCAGGCCAAAGCTCAGATACAATTGCAGCACATCAAAAAGGACATGCAGGATGTGAATTGGCAGCGCAAACAGGCACAGACACAAGCTGGAGAGAAGCTGCGGGCCCTTGAGGCGCACTGGGTGCTGCTTGTGTCCAAGAACTATGAAATTGAAACCGAATGCGTGGAGTTGGAGAAAGTGGTTCAAGCTGCCCGCGAGCAGCTGGAGAAACTTGCTCCGCCAAACCACGACGAGACTCCGCCGACGGAGCAAACAAATGGCCACGTGCCAAACGCAGAAAGCAATGGGAATGAAGACATTGATAATGACATTGATGAGGATAACGCTGAGGAGGATGAGGAGCAAGATGAATCCATGAATGAAACGTAGTAGTTTGTACAATTTTAAATACATATATTGAGTCATATAACAAGCAAAATGCGAATACATTGTATAAATATAGGATTCGTGTGTACGCGTTGTGAGTAGCCCGAGCTACCTAGTCTAGATTATGTGAATCGTATCATGTATACATATGTATATGTAATTGTAGTTAATACAGCGTCATCCTAACCGCCTGTCAGTTAATCGTATGGCACATTCGTGATACTATCTATTGATATTGCTGGCCCGGAGCGGGCATCGAGCGGGCGCAGCAGCGGTGGGAGCAGCGGCAGCAGCAGCAGCAGTATTATAAGGAGCGCGATATGAATTACAAAAGACAGGAAAGGAACCATAGCAAAGGTAGCATAGGATATGTTGCAGGCGTGTGCGTCTCTCAATATAAATTCTTTCGCCGCTCCGGCACAAGCAATCATCATAGATAATCCTTACATCTACAGTGTCGTCTCAGGAACATGATCATTATTGTGCAACCGAAGTCGTTGCAGTTGCTCCTGCTCCAGTCGCATATCGCCAATCTTCTGCTCCAGCTTGTTAATGCGCATCTGATATTTGCGTTTGCTCTGCTCCAGCATCTGGCTTAGGTTACTGCAAAGAACATGTCATATTTAGAACTTATTCATGTTAAAAATAAGTTAACTCACTGATTTGATTTTTTTAATTCCCTCAAATTCTGATGCATTTGCTCGCACTGCTCGTCGTTGGCCTTTTGTGTGGCATTCATGTTCAGCAGGGTTTGTATACGGCCCTTCAGCTCCGTCTCCCGACCAAGTGCCTCCACCAGCTGTTGCTCGGTGAGTGCTGCATGCTCCGCCTCCGAGTAGGAGACACGATTTGCCGCCTGCAACTGTTTTAGGGCCTCGTGCAGGATGCTTACACGTTCATTGGCATGCTGTTGCTCTCGCTCGGCTTCATCCTTTTTGGCCTTCAGCTGTTGGTTCTCATCGCGCAGCTCAAGCAGTTCCTGCATTATAACCGCCGTCTCCAAATCGATGGGCGATGACTTTTTCTCCTTGTCATGGTCACGCAACTCGTGGCTCTTCTCCAACGCCAGCCGTTTCTTTTCAAACACATCGCTAAACGGTGACTCCAGATTGACTATGGTGTGCTGCACCACAGACCGACGTCCCTTTAGCTTGGAGACATGATAGCGCAGGCGATTGTCGTCGTCGGCACTCCATTGGCGTACGCCCTTTGGGGCATCCTCTGCGCTCAGATTGATATTGTGCTGCCAGGGTCCCAGGCTATTCTCGCTCAAGTTCTTCTCGCTCTCCAGCCTGACAAGCAGATGATGTGCCACAGACTCCACGGCACGACGACTCTCCTCAGCAGACGACGACTTGTCGCTCAGCAGAGCCAGTCTATAAATGGGAGTTTCTTAATCAATAAAATGGCTTTTGATTTCGCGTAAGCAGAGATTGAAAACGTTACCGTAACCGTAAGTAACCGATTGAAATTGGTAACGGTAACTGAAACAAATATTTTTGATTACACCGATACCGATAGAGATTTTTTTGCCACGGAAATAACCGTTAAAAACTGATTCATGCATAACGGTTTATTTCGGTTCGGTCAAGCATAGAATTTAATCATTTTGTTAAGGTGTAATTATCGTTTTTTTTTAAATAAATTAGATTTTTTTTCAAATTTATATATTGATCTCAATAAAAAGATCTTAATTTTTTCAACATTTTTGAATATTTTTTTTCAAATTTATATGTCCTAAACATTTTTAATATATTTTTTGTCAACCGAAATCATACCGTTATTTCGAAACCGAAATATTAAAAAAATCGGTAACCGTTACGTAACTAATATACAAAAATTTATCATAACCGATAACCTAGATGCGAGCATAACTGAAACCGATATTCGTTTTGGTTTGATACCCTGATTCTAACTTAAAATTTGTATATTGATCTCAATAAAATATATTAATTTTTTTTAAATTTTTAAACTTTTTTTTTTCAAATTTACATAAGTGTAAAATTTTTAACCGAAATAATACCGTTATTTCGAAACAGAAACAAGCAACAAACCGGCTACCGTTACATAACCGATACGAAACCGTTAACGCACCTGCTTTCCAGCAACGCCAGCATCACATCGTAGGCTTCAATGGCGCGATCGCTGCAATTGAGCGCCAGCTGAAGAGCCACAGCATTGGACTCGTATTTGCCACACAGCAGATAGAGATGCTCCGTGTGCTCCTTGGACTCGTCCAAGGTAAGGGACAGCAATGTGTTGCGCATCTTCACTTGCTCCATTTTACGCTGCAGTCGCTCCAGCTCCAGTTGCAATGGTGCCAGGAAACTATCCATCAGTGAGTTTGGTTTGCATACCAAATGCTCAACAAGATTTATGTCCTTTTTTGTTACACACAGAAATGGAATTTTAGGGATTTTGAGTTTTGAGTGAGCTTATATGCATAGTTTACCTCATTGCTTAGATCCGTGTCCTCGTCAGGTGAAGGTTCTGCTTGTGGCTCGTTTTTACTGGCGCAACGCAGCTTCACGCGCTCAGCCATTTTGACGCACTTCTGTGGACTTGTCACTGATACGCAGGCTGCAAATTTAAAAGTTCGTTATGAGTAACTATTCTGTCTTTGAAGATCCTGTACTTGAATATTGCAAAGTGTCTCTAAAGTTTGTCACATAACTACAAAAGGAAGCCTACCAAACGGCAAAATGTATGTATATATCGGACTACAGCACATTTTATAGAGTGGATTTTTTTAAAATTAAATAATGATGACTTGCAATTAATTTAGATAAGCAACCAAGAATGTATAATATTTGGATGGCAAAGAATAATTTGGTAGTTAAGGACATTTTTACACTAACCAAAATTTGTTGGGACATTTTTTTCCAAAATGTATTCTGGATTAACGCGAACCAGGGTATCAAACCGAAGCGAATATCGGTTTCAGTTACGATTTCGGTTATCGGTTAAGCAAATTTTAATATATCGGTTACGCAACGGTTTCGGTTTTTGTATGCTTCGGTTTCGAAATACCGGTATAATTTCGGTTTACAAACAAAACATGTAATCAAATGTAAAGAAATGTAAATTTGAAAACAAATAAACAAAAATAAAGTTCTTGTTACTGAGATCAAAAATTAATTGAGATAAAAATTAATTTAGGGCAAACAAATTAAATTTAAAAACGATTAAATACTTTAACAACATAATTAAAACTTATGTCCGACTGAAACGGAAATAACCGTTATGCTAGAATCAGTTTCTTAAAGGTTGTTTCAGTTAGAATAATTTAGGTTTCTTAGCTTCGGTATTTTAAAATAGTTTTGTTCGGTTACGGTTACCAATTTCAATCGGTAAAAACCGGAAACGGAAAGACACGGTTATGCTTGAATCAGTTTCATAAAAGTTATTTCAGTTAGAATCATTTAGGTTTCTTGGTTTCGGTATTTTAAAATAGTTTTGTTTCGGTTACGGCTAACAAATTTCAATCGGTTAACACCGGTTTACGGTTACGGTTCTAAACCCTGCTACAGAGCCTTGGTACACCTAATAGTTCTGATGGATCTTCAACAATTAATCTCGATCGGATAATAAAATCGAAGGTTGTTTAAAAAGCACTGGCACTACAATTTACAAAGCTTTCTGTGATTATTTTTTGTTACAGATCAAGTGCAGGGTCTCGTACAGTCGGGTTCTCTCGACTGGCAGCTTTGTCAAGTACAGGGTCTCCTACAGTCGGTTTCTCTCGACTGTCACCTATGCTAATTACCATTTAAATCATTGAGACACTGCTCGTTGTTGGAGCCACGATCGTTGCCATTTTCATTTTCGTTGCCCTGCAGTTCGCAGGCAAAGTAGATGACATTGCTTTGATCCTCCACAACAGCCGAATCCTTGTCCTTGGTGGACATCTCGGCTTGCAGCAGTGCAATCTGTGCGCGTAGATGTAGCACCTCCTCCTGCAGTGCTTCCAGTTGTCCCTTATTAATGGCATCCTGGGGCTTTATGGGTATGCTATCTGGATCACTGGAGCAGGCACCCGGAAAATTCTCAAGCGGCTCCGTTTGACACTCCTCGCCCTCGGCATCCGCATCGGTCAGATTCAACTCGGAGTTGTACACGGAACCCTCCTGATAACTTATCTCTGTCAAGACAAATTTGGAATTTTCAGTGTTTTATTTATTGATTGTCATTTACGTGCTCACCACTGCACTCCCCTTCCGGCTCCTGTTCCTCCATAATGATATGCTCCTGTTTGCTGCGCAATTTCTTGCTCAGCTCAGCGATGACGCAATGCATCTCTGTGATGCGACACTCGTGTGCCTGGCTGACCACCTCCAGGCGCTTGTGGCACATGTCCCGCTCCGCATTGCTCGCCACCAGTTGACGCTCCGCCTGTTGCAGGCGCTGCGACAGCTCCCGCACCCGATTCTCCAGCTGCTGCACCGACAACTGTTCAACCTGTAAATACGAGAGATTTATAAAGTGTCTTTATTCCAATCTAATATTCATTATCACATTAATGGGTCGCCGTGACATTGGCTGTGCCATTAGCGTATATTCCCAGCTACGTCGCTTCTCCCCCCCATGTTGGCCAAAGGGAGTGTCACTGCAGCACATGCAGCTCAGGCTGCGTGGAAGCAGTTGCTCCGATATCATGGCCTGTACCCAAAATTCAATTCAATTCAAGTTTTTTTTATGTCAGTGATTACGTCGTCGTCGTCGTTGTTGTCCGTTTTGGTTGCTGCAATGTTGACCCTGCGTCTTGCAACGCACCTGCGCAGTGCGCAACGCATCGCAATTTACATACATACATATGTATGTATGTACATTTGTAAGCATGTAATTATACCCATTACTCGTGCAGTGCAAGGGAATATCGTTTTCAATTTATGTAAACAGCTTTTGAGTTGTATTTATGCCAGCTGTAGAATCTTACATTATTCTACATTATTATCATTCTATTGCGAACATTCCATTACATTACATTTAATACTTTCATGTAATTAACATAAATCTGTCCATTAGCATACATTGCAATTACAATAACATGTATCTGTTAATTAAAATAGAGCATAACCCTTCTGCAAAACTGAATAAAGTTTATAAGTACAGAGTGCCACTAAAGCCTTCATACAGCATAAATTTGTAAAATTTGCGTATAATAAAGATGTTTTTATGCGGGTTTCTAATATTAATCTTTTATTCACTTAAATTCCGTTCTAATGATACAAAAATTTCTTTAACCCATTAAGTACCCATCAAAAATTTTGAATTAAAAAAAAAAAAGTCTTTTTGTCAACTATTTCCTCGATTTTAAAAAAAAAATAAATTTCAAAAATCTCTTCGCTAGTATTTTTTGATTTTTTGAAAATTGTTAAAAATTACTATTTTATTGGGTTTAACTAATTAAAAAATTTAAAAAAAACACGATTATTATTTTGTTAAAGCAAGGTATTTAAACCGAAAGGGAATTATAACTGTTAGCAGGTATTATCCGATTATAATAATTAACCGAAACTGAAACGGTAACCGAAACTTAATTTTTTACTATGCCTAAACAGAACACCGAAATTATTCAAAACTAAATAGCCGTTTAGTAACCGATTCATGCATAACGGTTAGTTTCGGCTTAATCATTAAATTAAATTTTGTTTTTAATGTGTATTCGTCGATTTTAAAACTAAATTTTAATTTTGTTTATATTCAATTTGGATATTAATCCCATTGAATAAAAAGGTCTTTTTAAATACCACAGAATTTTTTATAGTATAAATATGAACATATTATTGTAAAGAGTAAAATTTTTATTTTTGTGAAAATTTTAAACGGTTACGGTAACCGTTACATAACCGATATTCTAAGATTTTCCTTAATCTATAACCAAAACAAAAATTCGAATTTAACCGAAACCGTAACTGAAACCGATATTCGTTTAAATTTTTATACCCTGGTCAAAACACTTACTTGACATACTGTTTAATATATGTACATACGTGTGTGTGTAAACACTTACTGCATATGTGTGTGTAATCTAACTGTAACGGTCACTCACTTTGTTGACAATGTCCAGTGTCGAGCAGCTGGAAATGTTGTTGTCGCTTTCTGTTGTTGTGTCGCGCTGCGTGTGCTCCGGCGAGTCCATCTCGTAGGAGACCACAACGTGCTTATGCTGGCCCAGACTAGCACTTGGTCCCCCGCCCCTTGGTGATATGCTGCCAAAGACGAATTCAAAGTCATCGCCAATGACGCCGCCGCCGCTGCCGCCGCCGCCCTTTGATATGCCTTTGATATCCCGTTGCTTGCCCTGCCGTCGTGGCACATCGGAGCCAATCTTGGCAACGCGTGCTATTTGCACGTCGTTTGACATAATGGTTGCACTAACTCTCGGCCTGTCTGCTTGATTTCGTGGGTGGCGGGCGGTGGGTGGGGTGTCTAAGCTGTTGGCTTTGTTTTCACTGCGTTAGTTTCGCGTATTTGGCTTACTTTTGATTGACGCTCCATTTCCATAGATAATGGCACTTGAATTTATATGGTCTCCGTGACCCTTTTGAGTTTTTAAGGCATTTTTAATTCAGAACTTATGCATTTGTTTCGGATTGCAGCAACTACAAAATTCTTATCAGAAAATGTATACTATAGCAGCCGGACAGTGTTGGGCAACTCGTGCGAATTCTGACAGCGGTGCTGTAAAACGACTTTCAATTTAACGTATTTTTCGTTTTGAAAATATGTAGAAAACAATAAAATCTCATCAAGGCTCAAGCAGAGCCGCATTTATTGTACGTTTTCGATAATATATATAAATAGATAATTAATAACGATAATTGTGATACATTCATTATCAATGGTAATGTTAAAATTATAAATATTAGACTAGTTAGGTAACTCAGCTCGAAGGTATAATACAACTACAACATAGTTGCAGCATTTCCAGCGCTTATTGTAACCATAGCCTCGTAGTCACGCATATCCAAATCGTGGAGGGCTTTCTGCACTAGAGCAGCCAAGTGTGGCGGCAAATCTTTCAGATCCTCCATTCGTTCCCTGGCGACGGCGCTGGAAACTCGTGGTGTGCCATTGCAGCCAAAACCACAATTACCCGAGTCGGTCGTAGCCGAGGAGGATTTATAAGCATTAATGGCTATATCATTCAGTCGTACATCAATCCCATACACGGAGGAGTCGGCTGACTCCGATGACAACGAAGACATGCCGTCATCCGACTGCGTGGTCTTCACGTCATATGGCTCGGATGTTACTATATGTGCGTCCTCTGAAGCAGCTGTCGTTGCTACTGCAGTTAGTCCTGGGCTTCCATTGTGCTCCTGAATATCCACATCATCGACCTGGGCCGAGCAGTAGCCATTGAGCAGCAACTGCGAGGGTGCATAGCCATAATCCTCATCGTCATCTTCGCCTGTGGGATTTTCCGATTCACTGCTTAAAAGCTGCTGCCAACGTTGCTCCAGCTCTGCCATTTTAGTCGCAAGTATTCTATAAACATCAAGAGTTTCATTAGAATTGACTACAATTATTCCATATTATATGATTTACTTGTTAGTTCGTTTCTGATGCGTCAGCGCCAAGTTCTTATCGTTCAAATTGTCGAGCAGTGCCAAGCACAAGGACTTGAGATCGTGAATGGTCTCCGTTTTACCAGGTAAATCAATGCCGCTCTCCAGAATTGTTTTTACTGCAAATGCAAAATCAATACCAGCATTTCATATGTTACATTTCATTTTTAACCTTGTCTAGGACTCAGTAGTGTGTCATCATTGCTGCTGCTGCTGCCCAGCTTGACGATGCCCTTCTTGCGCTTTGTCTCCACGATGGTCTGAGGACAATAAGGATTATTAGTGACTTAAGAGCATTCAACAATTGCAAATTCCTGCTATACCTTATACTTGATAACCGACTGTTTGGTCAGTTCTAATTCGCTATCCTGAATCTTGACACGTTCATGCAGGTACTTGTTTTCCAGCAGCACGGCATCAATGTCCAGCAGCTGAAAAAGTCGATATCGTTATTAAATCTGTTGAAACTTTAAAGCATTGGTGTCCAAACTGCCAAAATCCTATTCCCATTTAATAGGATCTCATAATTCTGCAGGCGTCGCAGGCGACGCACGTATAGGGAGAGAGTGAGAGAGAGAATTCGTATGTTCTATAAATAACACATTTTGCGGCTTGTGCTCTCACGACACGTGTGTTCGGCTTTTTATTCTCTCACGAAGCATCAATGAGAGAGGAGTCCGTACAGCGCGAGCAGTGTTGCCAATTTAGCATATTTCAGGCTAGATCTAGCATTTTTGAATATGAAAAAGCTTATAAAATTTGCAAATAGCTTATAGCCTGAAATATAGCATTCTGTTATTTTATAAATTCATATAGCATATTCATAGCAATAAATGTTTTCGTGACATCAACGAAATAGTTTCATAGCTTTAAAATATTTCACGGCATAAAAATATCGGATCTTGTTCCTTGTTACGTGAACTTTATTCTTATAATCGGACAAATTCACGTAACAAAAATACAAGATACTCTAATCGGATCGTGTGTCAACGATATGATTTTGAATTGTGAAATCAAAGTGAAGCTTGCAAAAATGCCAAAAATATTGTAAAAGCAACTATTCCGCGATGCTTGACTAGAAAGTAGGAAATTTAAGGATTGGCTTCAGAAATTGCCAGCTGACGCAACAAAAGCATATTGCTGCTACTGCAAATCAACAATAGCAGCAAATAGTTTTTGCTGCCTTATGCAGCATGCGGCGTCCAAAAAACACTTATCATCAATCTTAATAAATAAAACCACATTCATATGAATGAGGATGGAAATAATGATATGATATCGATGATACGATATGTTAACTAATTTAACTTCAAGAAAAACCTGATGATATTGTATGTTTTCTTGCATTTTCTTTGCAATTTTGATTATTTAGCTTATTATAGCTTATTTTTACTCAACAGATCTAGCTTATGCGGGCGCTCAACTCCTGGCAACACTGAGCGCTAGACTTTTATCATACACTGCAACTTATGCTTTGCTCTCTTTACTTCGCCAACTGTAAAGATGCAACACTTGGAATATGCTATCACTTAATTTGTTCAGTGTAAAGCAGTAAAACGTTTCATTGACTTCGTGCTTCGCTGCCACGTAAACACAAGTGCAATGTTTGCTTGTGTGAGTTTGGACACCTTTACTTTCAAAGAACCTTGTTTACTTTTGGATGCATTTTCTTGGCTTTCAGTGCCACCAGCAGCTCGTGGTTTAAACGATGCGCCTTGCACTTGTACGCATCGCGTTCCGTGATGAGTTCCTCCTTTTCATCAATAATCCCCTTGAGGTCAAACGCCAATTGTGCGTTCTTCTTCTTTAAGTTCTCCAGATGACAAATGAAGTTTGCCCGATCCCGTTTCCATTGCAGCTCCTCCTTGTTGTGCGCAGCATTTTCACATACCATCGCCTGCAGTCGAGACTTGCTGTTGGCCTCCCTTTCCCGCAGCAGCTCCATGTCGCCCTGGATCTCGTTAAGCCGCTGCTTCAGTGCCTCCACTTCGGTATTTAGCTTCAGATTCAACTCGCGTGTCTCGTGCAGCAGCGCTGCCAGACTCGAATTTTGGCTCAACGCTCCACAGGCATTGCCATTCACTGCGAGCAGTTCGCTATTTCGCTTCATGGCCGAGTATCGTAGCTGAAGTGTCTCGGCCATCAGTTTGTACTGATCGCGCTCCACGCGAAACTGTTCCAGCTCCTGTCGCAATATGCGCAATGCTTCCACTTTGCTCTGCAGCTTGCGATGCACAGCCGAGGTCTGAAAATAAATTTATAGAATTATATGCATACATTCAAATATTGTGAAATTTCTGTTGCTCACCTCAACGTTGAAAGTTTCCATATTATGTTCTCCGAACATAAAATCGTATTGGCTGACATTGACACCATTACAATTACCATTGTTATTGCTGGTATTAGCATGACTATGTCCATCGTCCATTTCCATTCCGTTGCCGTCAACGCTGCCGTATTTCTCCATATGTTTCTCGAATTAAAGCTCGCAACGTTTGACATGGACAAACGATAATAAAGCAAATACTACGGCATTTAAGTGTTTTCGGCTAATATTATTATCTGTATTATTGTTATTATTGTTCCATATGCAATTGAAATATATCACAAAGCTGTCAATGTTGTGTCGTCAATTTATTGTATTCAACTGTTAAATTAATCAATTTTTAATTGCGCTTGCGCATTTGAAAATCCCAGTTTTGCAGCGTTGCCACCTTTTAGAAACATAACATACAAACAGCATTATGGTACACGCACAGTACCGTTAGAATTGTGGCGCACTGGTGCCACTTTATACAAATATTTTGTACCAGACATTAGGGAATAATGTACCGTTACGAAAAAAGTGTACCAACTTTTAGTATCAAACCGAAACGAATATCGGTTTCAGTTACGGTTTATTCGCACTAGGTTTTTCGGTTATTGATCATGAAAAATTTGTTTAATTTGTGTTTCAGTTTACAAATCAATTTTAAAAAATTTTTAAGATTTAAATTTGAAATTAAGTAGTTAATAATTTAAAAAATTAAGATATTTGTATTGAGATCAAAATATAAATAAAATTAGGGCGGAGGTAAAATTTATATTTTGTTTTAAAAAACGATGATAAAACTTAAACAACCTAATTTAATGTTATGCTTGACCGAACCGAAAATAACCGTTATGCGTGAATCGGTTTCTTAATGATTATTTCGGTTGTAATGATTTCGGTTTTTGGGTTTCGGTATGATAAAAAAGTTTTGTTTCGGTTACGGTTACCAATTTTAATCGGTCACTACAGGTTAACAGTTATGGTTACGGTTTTAATCCCTGATATCTACTAAATTAATCAATTATTTGTTTATCTGCATATATAATTTGTTAATATATATATCATGAGTGCCACAGAAATGTTTTCGCTTGAATTTCACTTAAATTTCATACAAATTTAAGTGAAATTCAAGCGAACGCGAATTCTGTGGCACCCCAGTATATATTTTTGATAAAGCAAATTTATGAATTAATATAATCTAAATGAAATTGTTAAGTCAACATTAAAATTTATTCCAATATCTATACACAAGATTATTAAAGGTACGGATTGTAATCGAGATTATCAGGTAATTTATTATTGCTCATAGTACCTTCCAAGCAGCGGAACTGATAGTGATGAAGATGATTTGGCTTAACCAAAGCACTCAGTATCATTTTTGCCAGGACTTTGACATTCGTAAGCGTCTCGGATCTTATATTAAAGTGTTCAGCTTTGGCTAAAATGCTTTCAACTGTTAAAATATAATTAATTAAATACAATATAATTTATAAATTTAAATAAATGCATACCCCTTTGGATAATCTTCTTGTGACATCTGATCTGTCGAATGGGAGTTTCCTTAATATCTGATTCAGATAAAAACAGATCAGTTGGTCTTTGAAGTACGGTTAATTGGCTCATTTGCAACATATCCTGCATTTGGGTCTTGCATTGAGTCCAACACATATTTGCTGGGTTGGACCCATTGTATGACCAATGATGAAGGCTCTTTGCATTACGCTCCCTATCCGTTTTATCTAGACGCATCAGCTTCAATTGATTACCAACTGAAATGAGATTTGATCCCAGCATATTTAGCTGATTGCACAGCTTTGATTCCACGTCATCGTCCTGCGAATAACTGTTATCCATCACCCGACATTTATAGTCGTTGAACAGATTTACAGTGATGAAAAGCTGTTGGACATAAAAGATTTGCGTTTTTAAAGATAGTTCATTTATAGGTGAGTTTTAGCTGACTCGAGGTCTGATTAATGTCGATTTGGCAGTCTCTATCATCAGTACCGTTGTGCTGACCTGACCAGCGATCCTAGCCTGATGTCACATTTGAAACGCTAGAACCAGTTGAGAATTCTAAGTCGCAAAAGTGACAAAATAGCTGTTGTTTGTTGATATAGTGTCCTGTCGACATTAATCAGACCTCGAGCCAGCTAAAACTCACCAAACATTTTATTTTTGTATAATTGATTGATTTCTGTACCTTATTTTCAATATTTGCAAGGCGTTGAGTCAACTCGTAGTTCAGTTCACTTTCGTCGCTGTTGCCTCTGAAGATTTTCTGCATGCTCTGCTGATTGTCCTGCAATTTGTCAAATACCTTTTGATTCGATCTGAGAATGTCCTTCAGCTTGTTTATCCGCTCCGCCAGAGTGTCATTATACTCGTCGGCCTTCTGCAACATTTTCTCCATGCTCTGCAGATGTCGATTTAGATTTTCAAGTACCAACTCATCGTTATTCTTTTGCATTTTGGCAATAATATATAGATATATATATTAATTATAACGTTCTTAATTTAAGGTATTAATTTTGCTTGTTTTTAAGTTTTTTTTGTATGCCGGAAAATGTTTTTTTCAAAAAAATTTTCAATCAAACATATAAAGCAACGAACGGAATCAAATATATGTGGTTGAAGGGAGTTTTCTACTAGTTACACTATATATTCTGGACATTTATGTATTTGTACATATTAAATATGCATGGCATAAATTATTTCAATTGCTATTATTATTAATATTGTCTTTTATCTGCAGCTCATGGCATTGGCAATTGCAACCATTTTGCGCACAACGTGGACATTTGTGCCGTAATATGGATCAATGTCTTGTTTGCCCATGGTGACATCGCACTCCATTCGCGTGGTGGTCGGTGCGCTGTATTCCTCGCCAGCGGTGTCCATAGCTGAGGCATGGAATTCCAGACAACGACTGAACGTCAGTATCTCCTCCAAATTGGAGACTTTAATTCCAGCACCAGGCATTACAATTATATCGCGATGATGTTTCGCTATCAATTGAGCTAAGACGTCGACTCCTTCGGCTGCGGATTGACGAAATCCACTGGATAAGACTCGCTTAAAGCCCAGCTCCTTGAGCAGTTGAACATTCTCGTGCATGCATTTCTGGTCAGTGAGATCGAAGGCGCGGTGGAAGGTGACGGGCAGACCGCACGAACGCTCCATAACGCGTCGACACTTGTCCAGATCAATCGTTCGGTCTGTGTTAAGTGCGCCAAAGACGAAGCCATCGGCGCCATGGGCGCGCAGTAAATCCATGTCTGTCAGTGTCGCCTGCAGCTCCTCCTCGCTGTAGACAAAATCAGTGCCGCGTCGTGGCCGCAGCATGCAGTATATGGGCAGTGTGAACGGCAGTTCCTTCAAAGTCTTAAGCGTTCCCGCGGTGGGCGTCAGGCCGCCTTCCTGCAGCGCTGCGCACAATTCAATGCGAGTCGCGCCGCCTTCCTCTGCTGCGAACGCTGATTTAATGGAATCCACGCATACCTCCAGTTTTATTTCATGAGCAGACATTTTGGACGAAATTTATTAATTTAAATAATGTTGTTTCTATATCGCCTTTGTTATTGTAGCGTTTGTTTATATTGTTTTATCGCTGCCCTGGTTAAAGGTGGAGAAACATCGATGTGTGTGCCCATCGATGTTTTCGATGACATCGATGTTTCTCCACCTCTAGCCCTGGTGTTAATTCAGCAACCACTTTTATTTAACAGCATGCCAACAGTAACAGCTGTTAAGTGTACTGCTATAGCGTTTTTCAACATTTTTCAATTGTAATGATAAATTTGAATTAAATAAAGATTAATTGATCTTATAAAATTAACACAAAAGAAAAAGGAATATGGTTGTTTGGTTGATTGGCGATTGTTTTTAGTAATAAAATTATTTTTAGTAATAAAAATGCTGAAAAATACGAGCTGAAACACTCCCATCGATAATTGGCTGGCTATCAGAACAAAAAAGTTTAAAAATAAAGCATCGAGAAAACATCGATTCAATTTGATCAAATTTTCCGTGTTTTGGGAGCCAAGGCTGCCACATAGTTGTGCTATGCTAGTGCCGCGATGGAGAGTTATCGAAAATTGGTCCCATGTTATTTCTCTAATGAAAATTAATTAAATTTTATGAAATAATTTATTTATTATTATTAAGTTAAGTACAAATTCAATAAACCAAGAAAAATATAAATTTTATAAAATAATAAAGTTCATTTTAAAATAAGTTTGGGGCACGTCATCCTTGTGTGATGAAAATATTAAGGAATTTGTAACAAATTCTAAAAAATAAATTAAAAAATCGACAAAAATATAACAAAGTTCCTGTGAAAGTTTCAAGACTCTAGCTTCAAAATTAATTAAAAATAAAAACTGAAAAGAGTTAAATATTGTCAAATATGCCACCATTGCAAGGCTGCCACCTTGTTTTTTTTGCCAATGCAATCAGCTGATTAATGCATTTATTTATTAGAGGTGTGTGTTGTGTGTGGTCCCCGATGCTATTTTGATAAAATATTTTGGACACGGCTTTTAAGTCTGTTAATCTCATCTGTAAAAGGGATTGCATTGAACATATTTCTCATAAAATTTTGAAATTCTGTCTTTCCAATTTTTTAGAAGGATTGTTTATTTTTGTTGTAAAGAAAAACATTCGATAGTGGCCTACCAATGACCGATGCTTTCGATGTTTTGCAAGCATCGACAACATCGATGTTTCACTCGATGTTTCTCCCACCTCTGAACTCTGTTGTTCGTTTCTAACCTTAAAAGTGGCTAACAAAACAAAAAAGTTGCCTCGAAATATTTTGTTTTGCTAATATATAAATTACATTTGTTACAACTAAGTAAATATTAATGAACCGATAATGGTGTGCTCGCGCTTAAAACATTTGCAAACATAAAACTGCAGCAGGCAACTAAACGTCCATTAAAAGCAAACAGCAGAAAGCAGCAGCAGGATCGAGGCAACAAATACAAATACACAAAAAAGAACACACAAATAAATAAATACAAAATTTTAAGAAGCAGCAACAAGAAGATACACACATATAGCAAGTGCAAAGTGCCAAACATTGTTATTAATTAATTACAACATTTGTTTTGTTCTTTTGTGGTGTGCAGATGAAATGAAAAATGCTTTAAATTACGATTTTTCACTGCGTTCTCTCTCTGGCCAAGAGCTGCCAGAGGAGTTGCTTTGACTTTGACTCTGACTCCTACTCCTGCCAACTTAACTCGTGAATATACAGTGATTTAAGTATATATACGTCCGCAATTAAAAAAGTGAATATACCACCCGTCTTCGTTGTCTGTAAAGGAATTTGACGAATTTGACGAATTCTGACGCTGTTGACAAATGCACGCAAAAACAATCGCAACTACCACCTAAACAAAATCAGATTCCGCGTCCGCGCCTGGTGCTACCACCCACTGAAAAATCACAAATCACATAACCGGCGACTGTAACTGTAACTGTAACTGCAACTGCAACTGGAATTGCTGTCGCCTTGTTTAGCATTTAATTTGGTCGTCGTTTGTCGCCATTGCCGTTTTCGTGCCTCTCTCTCTCTCTTGTTACATTCTTTTGTTGTTTACGTTTATTTGAACAAAGCTAACGTTAACATTTATATTGGCACATTGTTGAACATTCTTAGACCCTTTTTTTACTTGTGCAATTCCCAATTACTGATAGTTATAAATTCTTCGTTGAGCATTTAAATCAAAATGAAAACTTCCTCATCGTATTTGCCATCATCAAAATCACGTCCAGCCGCAACAGCAACTGCAACAGCAACAACAACAACAACAATAATCAAATTATACCCGTCCAAACCCATCTCGTTACCACCATCAACGCATTTGCTACGCACGAGGGCCACACACTATCAACCGCATTAAATGAGATACATTTAATTACAAATAATTTAAAGGTACGTATTTTAATGAATTTTCCTTTTTATGATTTTTTTAAATTCATAATTTTACATCTTTTATTTAGTTTACCGTGAGCAATATCCGATTTGCTTATATAAAATCGTAATTGGTTTGAAAAGGACTTTGATCGATAAGGCTTAATTATACCCTGTGCCCATTGAAAGTGATGAAAAAGGGTATAATGGTTTTGTGAAATGTATGTATCAGGCAGAAGGAACATCTTCGACCCTATAAAGTATATAAATTCTTGATCAGCATCAACAGCCGAGTCGATTTAGCCATGTCCGTCCGTCTGTTTGAGCCAACCGATAGAAGCTAGAGACCTCAATCTTAGTATGCAGGTTCCTAGATACCGAACGCAGATCAATTTTGTTTTTATATTTAGATAGACCCACTAAATAATATAGCTGCCATAGGAACAATTAGTCGAAAATCAAGTTTTAGTACGAAAAATTATTTTGTTGTCTTAGACATCTCAATTGAACTCACAGAAAACACATCTTGGATGGTTCCATTTATCCTGGCCAAATTTGGTTGAAATCGGATCACTTTATTATACATATATGTTATTATTAATAATAATTAATTATAAAAAGTATATGCATATGTATGTAGGTGCCATAGAAACTATTGATCAACTAAACTCACAGATTGGGAATTTGCTATTGTCTTTAACATTAAGATCGAATTTGCATGTGCTTATAGTCATACTAATACTCATAATAATAATACTCTTCCAAATGAATAATTCTTAAATTTGAGAAACCCATCATATTCATATTTAGTCCAAGCTTAGAAGTTATCAATCCATGAAAGTTAAACTGTCTTATGTATTGAACTTATGTATCTATGAAGTTCATAGTATGAACTGATGTGTACGAAACGTATTACGCAAATAAGACAAATTACAGCATTCTTGTTTTATATTCAAGCAGAAAGGCGTAGAAAAACTGTAATAAAATTTTCTCGATGATTTTATTTTACACCAAATGTATTCGTGCGAAAAATATTCGAATTTTCACCCTTGCAAAATAACTTTCTGTGCAGATTCAAACCACATTTTTAAGGGTTATTCAATTTGATGTGCAGTGAACAAAAAAATTCACTTTATCCTGAGACAATTTTATTGCTTTCTTCGATTGTCAAAGCCAAGTACTTTAATTCAATAACTAATAAGAGAATGCTATTTTGAAGAGTGCTTAAAGTGAAGAAACCCCTGAAACCTGAACTGAAATACATATTTGATTACAAAATGAACCTTACATATTTATATCTTGAACTATATTTAACGACTCGTTTTCTATTTTCTCTAATATTTGTTGTATTAATTGATGTGTTTATTATCATATCTTATTTTAAAACTTAATATTAACTACAACTAAATCTGTTTAACACATTTTCTTTCAACACAGACTCGGTTTCTATTTCTTCATTAATTTACTTGATTAAATTATTTTAGTTTATATAAAACTTTAACTGAACTTAACAAAAGGTAGAGTTTATCTCAGCGACAATACAAACCGTTAAAAAATAAATTATGTTTCTCTACTTTTATTATTCTTTACACTGTTTTTCTCAAATTAATCGATTTAGAAGTACAATTTTAGCTATAGTATGTATTTTTTTATAAATTCGTTCTTTTTTTATTTTCAGAAACTACAGTTTTTGGAATCCCACGATCTCCTCAATACCCACACAATTTTAATGCGAATTACACATGTAAGTTTTTAATTAAAACTATCTTAAATTGTTTGCATAAACGTACTTAATACATAAAATATCTAATATAACTAAATAACGAACAGAAATATTTATCTAGACTGTTTCAAAAAATTTAATTTAATTAAAATTTCATAAAACTATTTCACATTTAGAAAATGATTTGTAGTCATAAACGATATGTATTAAAATTAAACCATTTCATAATATTCGTATTTTTAAGTGTAAATTGAATAAACAACTTGATTTTGAGGACTTCATCTTTGTCTGAATAATCTGCGTGTCTCAAGTTTATATGAGATCAAAAAGATGTATTTTATTTACAATTTGATTAAGTTCCAACGCGATGTGACATACATTTAAATCTACAGTGCCGGACAAAGAAAACCGGACACCTTAAAAGAGTGATTTTTGGAGTTTTCTTAAAGTTTATATTTATTCGACCATAGGCAAAACGTAGGTGGCCTAGGGACTGTTTGGATGATACAAAACTTTCCATAACCCATTGAGTAGCGATTGATATTTTCGAATTTGAGAAAAGTCTACTTTCAAATATTTTTTCCTAGGGCTCAAACCAAAAAAGTTGAAATGCAAAAATATTCTTTAAACAATTTAAATAGTGACTGCAAAAAAAAATGTTCAAAAATCTTTTCGCTAGTATTTTTTAATAATATTCTGAAAATGGCAAAAAAGGCCCTTTTTCCTCATTTTCATGCAAAAAGTTCCTTTTTTTGCCATTTTCAAAAAATTGTTTAAGAATATTTATGCATCCCACCTTTTTTGGTTTGAGCCCTAGGAAAAAATATTTGAAAGTAGACTTTTTTTCAAATTCGATAATCTCAATCGCTACTCAATGGGTTAAGGAAAGTATTGTATCATTCAAACAGTCCCTAGGCCACCTCACAGGTTAATGGCGACGGGTTAATGTGCCAGTACAAACGGTCGAAATAGGCTCGGCTCAGCCAGTTGCTAGTAAAAAAAATAATTTTGTCAATTTTAATTTTGTTGATAAAACGTCATTCATTGTGACTAGTGCTTTTATCCAAAGTAATTTAATGTGCGCTAGGAAGTAAAACGAATAAAAAAAAATACAATATAGGTAACTTTATTGAAAGAACTAAAAATTATAAAATATAAATATCAGAATTGTTCATGGTTAAACCATTAATTCTCTATTAATTGCGAAAGCTCGTAATTTCAGACATCAATACCTAGAAATATTTTCACTAATTAATATGTAACTTTATATTAAGCAATTTTTTGTCATTAATCTTTACTCAAAACATTTCTTGGGATGTGGAAGGTGTTAATTCACATATGATGTAACATTTATAATGATCATTCCAAGTGTTAGAGTTGAATTATGGAAATAGCAATAGACAATTTTTTTTGTAAATTCGTTTTTACAGTTTATACGTTTACTAAGGGGTTCTTCATTATAATAAGGTTATTTGAGTAGTTAACTAAGTAAAAAAATATATATTTTTGCTTTTAGAATATATTCTATTGTTATAAATCGAAATGATATCATAAGGATGTACTCCAAAGGAATTCAATAGACATTTTTTTTTATAAAAGTAGTAAGAAAGGTAAAACTTTGATCTGTTTTTAAATATACGATTTTAGAGAAAACAATTTAAAAAGGATAAACTATACTTGATTTATTTGAAAACTAATTGAATTGTATGCGTTAAAAGTAAATACGCAAAAGTAAAGTTGAACATCGTCGACATTGTAAAAACAGAAGAACTATGAAGGTCAATTGGTGTGCATGTACGATTCCGAGGACGAATATGAGAATTTTCCCCCAGTTTTGTGTTATTTCAGTCTAGACTTGAATCAGACTCAACATTGAGCAGAATGGCGGTCGTCGTTTACTATTTGCCTTTAACCTCATTAGAAACAAACTGTTAATTGCAGACTCTCGAGTTCAGGCTCTGGCGGTTCATTGTTTAAGAACTTGTTGGAAAATAATTTCCATGTTTGTTCTGAAGCATTATATAGCAAGATAGAGAGAGAGAGAGAGCGAGAGTATGAGAAAGGGTATTGATTTGGGGTGGGATTGAGGGAGGATTTTCAAACTATATAAACGGGGGGTAGTGCAACCCTCAATCATTGTACATATAGCGTTCGAATTGTATAATACTACTCTTCTTTTGGATTTGTTTGCTTTCCTTCTTCATTGTCGTTGTTGTTGGTGTTGTTGTTTTTTTTTTGTTATGTACGAACAAGCTCTGGACCTGCGCATATTGGTTCGCAAGCACACACAATGACTCCTATTCCGTAGTGGCGTCTCGTTCGCACACACACACACAAACAGCCGTGCCGCAACCACTGACACTTTGAAAAGAACATCCTTTGTATTTGTTGTTGTACATGAAGCATCATTATGTTGGCGGTCGTGGTCGGTCGGTCAGGCAACAGTTCAGTTGAGTTTGGGGCAGTGTTGCCAGCTTTGCAGGGTCTAAAACAGCTAGATGAACATTTTTAAAAAGCTAGAAAAGGCCAAAAAAAAAAAATTCAAAAACATCCAAATAAAAGGTCATTATAGTTTTAAGTTAGTTATAATTATTGCTCCAAATTGGAAAGGCATTTGTCATGTTCAATATAAATTTCGCCTTTGCCTTAAATATAAATACTTTGAAGAATTTATAATTAATAACTATGATTCTTGGTTAGAAATATTGTGTTTAAAGTAGGGATTACCTGATATGCAAAATTGAATTTTATGTCTCAATTTGCATTCTGTTCCTCAACTTTGATTTCAGGTTTTTATTTATATTTTTGGCATAATGGTTGCTCGCAATTCAAAAACCTGTAAAATACTTAGTGATGAAAAGTATTGTTGCATCTTTCAATAAAGCTAGAATTCCCGCTAACCGCTATTTTACAATTTTTTCCGCGATTGGCATTCGAAAAAGCTAGATCTGGCGTGAAGAAAGCTGAGTTGGCAACACTGGTTTGGGGGGCGCCTGCTGGAGAAGTGGTTGCTTTGGCTTAGTCATCATCATCATCTTAATTTCCAGCTCTAATTTAGGTTTCAAGTGTTTTCTAAGTTTTTCAATAATATACGAGTATTCCTTTAAAAAACATATCGCAAAACGGCACATTAATCTGCAGTTTAGCATTCAAAAGCGCACATGCAACAATTGTGCCCGCATCCCGCTCCACCCACTTTGACATGGGCAACCCCAAAAAAAACCCATAAAAAAAAGTAAAGATTATATACACATGCTGCCTTATGTACTTGTACATGTGAATGTTAGGGTGTGTTTGTAGCGTATTATTACATGGACATGGAAGCGGCTCTGGATGCGGCTGTCAACGGCATCAGGATTCAGTTTGACTCTTTAGCTTTGTGCCGTTGCTCGCTTTTGTCAAAGGATATTATTTGTGGCTCGTGGTTAACAGTTTGTCAACGATTTGTCTCCTCGGTTAACAATCTGTGTGCCGGCACCTTAAGCGTATTGAATGTGCGAGTGTTACCTGAGAATTCCATTGTTATTGAACTCCATTTAATATGTCACTTGCTGCCGGTTAGAGCTCTTCCAAAATCAGGTGCGCTTATCACTCTGTGTGTATTCAAGACTTCAAGACGAGTCCTGTTCAAGGAGCTCCACTTAACCACAGCTTATACGCTGGCAATTATCCTTGTCGGCATCGTTTTTATTTATTTTATTTTTTTTTAATTTTTTCAACTCAACTCTATTATGGTCTTCGCCAGAATGGCCTGTCAATCATATGAACTCATAATATGTTGGCTGAAGGCATTTATCCTGTGAAGCGTACAAAATTTAATAGGGATAATGCAATTGTTCGTATCTCAATCTGCTGTCGAGGGGATTTTCCCGGTTGCCCTAAGGCGTATTGTTATTCGTTATTGTCTGGCATTCAACCGGTCGGAACTAAGATACAAAAGAAATCGATGCCACAATAAACTCTCATAATTATTATTATATTTTTCAACTATTTAATAAAGTAATTTCCTTTTCAATTGCTGGAATAAAATTCGTAAGAAATTCCCATTCAATTAGTTGCAATATTTATCTGATGCTGGAATATGTTCTTGTAAAAAATTATCTTTTAATAAGCTGCTATTTTTACTTTAAACTCATATTTTTACTTTATGCTATTAGAAGCTAGTTTACTTTATTGGGATCTAGTAGACTCCACAGTATTCCCTGCCCCTTAACTCATTCACACACGAAGAAACAAGCCGCAAGCTCTGTACGTTACAGCGACAGTGCTCTCTCCTTCTTTTTTTGACACGAGGGCCCTTGAAGAGACAAATTAAAACTAACTATATCTAAACAAATTTCATTCCTGAGGCTTCGTCTTGCCTCACTGCACTGCACTCTCGGCAGATTGCAACGTCAGCGCCTCGTGACCGTCGCACAGTGGCGCCGTAGATGAAAAAACGTTGCAAAAATTAAAAATTGAATAAATCCAAATATTTCAACAATAAGAAATATGCTACCCTTAATAGAATCTGATATGTAGCTTAGAAAACTGAGTAACCAGTCGACAATTTTTTATTTTTATTCACTACTAAAAAATTTGATGTTTGCTTTGTTTTTCTTCAGGTAAATCGCTATTTACCAACCAACCCTTTTTTTCAATATTTTTCGACTTTTATGAAAAATAAAAGAAATGTATAATTTTGTAAAAAAATATATTCGAAATATTGATGATGAAAATTGTGATCAATATTTTGAAGAAAAAATAAAATATTAAAAATATGCACTCATTTTTTTTTTAATTTCTTTAATTAAAAATTAAACAAATAATGATTTTTTAGGCATCTAGGCAGTCGTAGCACCTTTTCCAAACAAATATTTTATAGGTTGATCAATTATCTATCATATGTCATTTAAATTATTCGATTATCTGATTTGGTTCAAAAGATATGATTTTTGCAACAAAAAAACTCAAATGGCGACACTGTGCGTCGATCGTCAACAGCTATCGCTGTCCGTTTAACAGCCAAAATTTGCTGACCATTTCGTATTCTGAATCCGATCTTGAACTGCCATTGACTGCAACTGTGTTGTGTTAATTTACATTCCATTAATTGTTGGGTATTGAAAGCACTGGACTTTCAGCTCTGAATTTTATTTTTTGAAATTGGACAAACGGAACTATTATAATGAAGAACATTTTAGTTGGACTACTTATATTAATTATCTTTGTGCAAGAGGATGAGGCGGTGAGTTTTGTGCTCAGATTATCTATAACACGATGTAAAAACATTTGCTCCATAGATTTCTGAAGAATGGAAACAACTTGAACCAAAGTGTGGCAGCTACTGTTTCAAAGTCTTGGCACCTATGTTAAATCATGTAAAGGCATTGCAAAACCAAGTCGATGATTTTAAGAACCAGACAGGCTCGCTGACCAAACTTAACAACCATGAGAAGATGATTCAAGAAATGTTAGATGTTCACGATAAAAGAATGGAACAGAAATTGGACGATATACGTAGAATGATTGAACTTGAAAGTAATATTAAGAGAAATGGGGAATTTATAAAAAAATTTCAGAATATTGAACGTCAGCTAGAAAAGATTGAAGGGCTAGAAGCAAATGTAGATCAGAAAATTAAGAATTCAGATAGCTCAACTCAATTCCATATTATTGAACAGCTGATAAAGGTAAAGTTTGAACTCCAAGAAGAAAAATTGCAAAAACAAATTGATAATCTTAAATCCAGAATCGATTCCATGGCTAAGGCCGACAGTATAGACATTTTACAGAAAAAGTTTGAAACACTTCAAAGTGCATTGGACACTCAAATATCTAACACCGTAAAACGAAATGAAAATATAAAAATCCAGGTACAAGAAAATATTGAGGAAAACAATAAAAAAATAGAAAAAAAGTTGAATTATCTAACAGCTAGGAACAAATTTAGAGAAATTGGATCAACATATTATTATATTGAAAACTCTGAAAATCTGAATTGGTTTGAAGCAGTTGATAAATGTCTGGCATTAGGTGGACATTTGGTTAGTATTAAAAATCATACTGAGCTCAACACAATCACAGCCGAGTTACAGCCGTACAAAGATTACTGGATTGACATTAATGATCTTGGTACTGATGGACTATTTATTTCGGTAGCCACCGGCCTTCCGGCAACCTATTTTAACTGGCATGAAGATAATCCAAACCCCAATAATAGTGAGCACTGCGGCGAGTTGTGGTATAATGACAAAAAGCATTTAATGAACGATGGTGATTGTGATTTAAAAAAATTGTTTATTTGCGAGCCATATTATCAATAAAAATATATATAAATTTCTTCATAAAATCATGTATAATTATAAATAGAATTAAAATCGGTTGGAAAACTGCTGAGTGAACAGTAATATACCTTTCTGCCTGAACAATTGGAGGAAGGACTTTCAATCACCATTTCAAAATATTTTTGATCTGACGTTTGATTAGAAAAAAAAAAACAATAAGCTAGAAGTATGAAAGAAGGACAAAAAACAGAACTTATAATCAGGTCTGTTCCGTTTCCTTAACCTGCTGTAATACCATTTCGGCTATATTCAGCGGATTGATATCACTTTAAGTTGATGAGTTTAAGTCCGATAAAGCGAAAAACGATCATTTTCAAAAACTTAGTCTAAATTCAAAGTAGATAAATGAAAATCACTAAATTCTAAAAAGTAAAAAGTGAAAACCGGAACAGGCCTGTTAGTCTAAATTTAGGTCTGAATACTTTCGAGCTCAAAGTAGAAACCAGAGAAAACAAAGACATTGAAGAAATGTGAATATAACAGGATTTTTAAACAGTTGTTGGGCAGCCAAAATATTTTTGCAATAGCCGTGAATCTAAATGACTGAGGGGACATTTACCATAAAATTATAATAAAATTGACAAAATATGATCGGAAAATAAAAAGTTTTTCATAAATCACCGCAGTATAATATCTGATAAAGTAGCCCGATTGCTTTCAAGTTTTACCTTATTTCTTTAGTCTTTAACAAAAATCAACTATTTAATAAAGTAATTTCCTTTTCAATTGCTGGAATAAATTGCGTAAGATATTCCCATCCCAATAATTCAAGCATCGAATCGAGTTTGAAATGTAATAACGACAACAAATTAATCGAGTTCTATAGTTTTTACATAAAAAAAGAAGAAAACATAATTTTAAACACAAAATACACGTATAAACTCTGACTTGCAACTTTGCAAATTGCAACTTTAAACATTCATTAATTTGCACAAACTGAATAGATTTTAATTTTGAACATGGTTTGGCCTATCAATTAATTCTGCATTACAATTTTATAAGTTTCGTAAAAATTATTTTATTGGCCAAAATTGAAAATGTTTTTTAAAAATTGAAAAGTTTAAATCTTAAGTTTTAGCTTGCAATCAACATTATATGTCTTAATTGGCATAAAACAACACTTTAATGACACAACACGGTTTTGTTATAGGCAGTTAGGCCAGGATTCAGTTCAGGTTTATCGGAGCAAAATGTTGTATTAAACATAATTTAGATTGAAAACACATTAAAATTTTGTTGGCCGGTCGTTCATTTTTGGAATTTGTCTACATATATTTATATTTTTAATCAGCTTCAGCAGCCAATTACATGTATAGCTGAGCACGAAATCTCGGAATCGAGACCCGTGGCACCCTTCTGCGACAATTTTTAAATGCTTAATTAATATTATATTATCAGCAAACAGTTCTCAGCAATTCTATATTAGACTAGAAGGCTCCGCTACAGTCGGTCATTTTTGACTGTGAGAGACCCCGTGCCTACTATGAAAAAGCAATCACTGCTTAATACTATTTTTACTATAATCAAAATCACTACAAATATTTAATATACAGGTGTGCTACAGAAATCACAAGTGAAAGCAAATTCAGAGAAAAGCAATTTCACTCCGAAAATCTCTCAGTGCCACAGAACTTTGAGTGACCTTTCCGCGCTAGGCTGCTAGGGTTGGCCCTTTCTCAGATTAGATTTCCCAAGGGTTTGTTTAGCAACTTTTAAAAGTTTATCATTGCAGAATTATAGGGTTTTATATTATTTCTTTTTTAATTAATATAATTTAATTTATTTAAATAATATTTGATATTGTATAGCTAAAAAAAATTTAAAAGTTATTGGCGTGACAAACAAAATTTACTCGACAACTCTGAATTCTAAAATTTGGACAAGAAATGTGACATTATTCTCATGGCATTGCAATGCCAGTGAATTGAGCGATGATTTCGTTTCTCCCAAAATTGTTCAGGTGATTGGACTGTGTCACGGAGAAATGAAATTGACGAGAAATTCAAGTGGAAGAGCTTTGTGTGGCATACCTGATAATGATGTACTAAAACACAGCATCAAGTTTAACAGACGCTCAAAATAAACGCACATAATGAATTTATTTACGTTTGACCTACTAAACTGTTAGTAAAACGTAATTTTCTAATTGTAATTGTTGCTGTTGAGGTAGAACAAATATGGGAAATTTAGTTTTTTTAAATTTTCACTGTTAACTACCCGATGGCGATCCAATTTTCATCTTTTTTTAAGTTGTCCCTGTTATTATTGATTAGATATCTAATCAAAAACTGAAACAAACTTGATCTGCTTGCAATATAGACGAGCCTACATACCAGGCTTGGAGTCTCTAGCTCTTATAAGTTCTGAGGTCTAGGCGCTTACACAGACAGACAGACTGACATGGGTGTATCAACTCGGCTGTTAATGCTGATCAAGAATATATACTTTATGATATCATCTGCCTGTTACGCACATTCTTTTGTGACTAAGTTAATAGACCCCTTAACTTTTATTTAAGTACGGGATCTAAAAAACATGCAGGTTTAGCATTTTCGCGATTTGCTGAGATAGATGGGTCGTAAAAGTCTGTGTGTCTTGGTTGATCTTGTTTTTATAGTTTCTGGTGTTCCCAATCACATGTGATTAATATAAATATATTATAGTGAACTATCGTACACCACTGACCCATTGACATGATTGCTTTATATACTGATAAGTAATGTATACATTAGGGTGTCCCTTATTTGGTCAAAGTCAATATTTTTAAACGCATACGGGCTAGTTCTGTTCATTAGGTCCTAAAGCACTCAGAAATAAATTTTTACCTCAATCGGAGTATGATAACCCGTGCCGACTTGGATCGGAAAATTTAAAGATTACAGGGTGACCAAGAAAAACGGAGACAAACTTTAATATGTCCGTAAGCAAAAGTATGTTACCGGATTTAATTAAATGTTATTTTATCGTATTCTCCATTCTTTTTTGTACTAGTCACAACATTTTTTATCCATTGCTGTTAAATTTTCCTGTGGTTTCAGAATGTCAAGTAAACGTTGTGCAATTTTAGAGCTGTTTCATCAAGAAAAACGTCAAATGTGAATTTGTTCGTTTGCTCGAGGTGCCTAGGTAAACTGTGTCCAAGGCCACCCGCCACTTTAATGAGATTGACCATGAAGGCTATCGTCCGGGAAGAGGAAAAAAAAGCACCGTCAATACTTCTGCCAATCGTCAAATCATTCGAAAGCGGGTGATGCGAAATCCGAGGGTCTCCATGAGGAAAATTGACCGTGAGACCGGAATGAAACGTGATTCTGTTTGGTAAATGGTGAAGAAGCACCTTGGACTCAAGCCGTACAAGCTCAAAGAATTTCAGATCCTCACGGATGAAAACAAGCGCGTGCGACTGCAAAGATGCCACCAACTCAAGCGTCGGGCCGCAGGTCAGCGATAGGAGCGCGTCCCTCTCACGGTCGAGATGCTGGTAACCGTCGAGCAGGCTCACAACCACTAAACTGCAGGATCTGGTCCGCCGAACCTTCGGGTTCGTCGGCCATTGTCAAACATCGCCAAAATCCGAAGTCCGTTATGGTCTGGGGCGGCATTTGCGCCAGCGGCAAGAAAACCCTGGTTTTCGTGGATCAAGGGGTTAAAAGAAACCAAGAAGTGTACCGCCACGACATTCTCGACGCCGTGGTAATTCCTTGGGCCCAACTGCACTTCGGCGATGCGGACTGGACTTTCAACAGGACTCTGGCCGGCTCACAAGGCGAAAATGACGCAAGACTGGTGCAAAACCCATTTTCCGGACTTCATCTCGTCTGCTGAATGGCCACCCTACTCGCCGGATCTCAACCCGATGGACTACAGCGTGTGGTCGATATTGGAGGCCAGGACCTGTGCTAAGCCTCACAAAAGCTTGGAGGCGCTGATGCAATCGCTGCTCTTGGAATGGAACCGACTGTCTCCCGAGGACCTGCGGCCCATGGCCTACAATTTTAAATCACGTTTTGACCTGTGCATGGCAGCTGGAGGAGACCATTTCGAAACCGGCTGAGAATCTTACTACTAGTGATCCACTTTATCGTTACTAATTGTTGCTTTGCTAAATTTCTCTCGTTTAGTAAAATTATAGTTAAAAATGTTTGTCTCCGTTATTTCTGGTCACCCTGTATATGGGACAAAAAAAAAATTTTTTGTATTTTTTTAATTTTTTTTTTTTATTTGTTTATTAGGTCCTAAAGAGCTCAAAACCAAGTTTTCACCTTGATCGGAGTACAATAACCCATTCAAATTTGCATCGAAACATGAAAAACAGTATTTTAACACTGATTATACATTTTTCGATGATTTTTCATGTTTCGATGCAAATTTGAATGGGTTATCGTACTCTGATTAAGGTGAAAACTTGGTTTTGAGCTCTTTAGGACCTAATAAACAAAATACAAAAATAAAAAATTAAAAAAATAAAAAAAAATTTTTTTTGTCCCATATAATCTTTAAATTTTCCGATCCAAGTCGGCACGGGTTATCATACTCCGATTGAGGTAAAAATTTATTTCTGAGTGCTTTAGGACCTAATGAACAGAACTAGCCCGTATGCGTTTAAAAATATTGACTTTGACCAAATAAGGGACACCCTA
>JBAMBJ010001771.1:0-12934 GCA_037043495.1 Drosophila recens | reverse complement strand
GGCATCACTGTCTGTTACCAAAAGCAAACACCTACATATATGCCGAAAAGTAAATTGCATCTGCAAAGTATCAACAAACACAGCAGCCATAAGTGAAGTTAATGAACTTAAGATTCTGGGACTAACAGTAAGCTCTAGATACAAATGGTCACCACACATTAAAAGACTCTCTACATCCCTCACATAAATCAACAAACATCATCAGGTGCCTATCAAACACTAAATTTAACTGCAACCCATTTACACTAATACAAATAGTTAAAAGTATATGCATATCAAAAATAGATTTCGGCCTACCCAATTTTTGGGAATGCACCCAAATCCACTATGAGACCAATAAGAACAGCCCTTAATACAGCAATCCGATCCGCACTGGGAGCTTTTTACACAACACCAACAAATAACCTCTATTTCGAAGCAAACATATCCCCAATAGAAACGAGAACAATCACTCTAAAACTAATATATATAAAATAATTATACAATCACAAGACACTCTCTAAAAATATAATAATAATTTAGTAAAAAAGAAGCACACCAGGCCATACAGAGACTCTGCACTTATAAAATGTTTTAACATTTGTTCTACTCTAGACATCACCCTTAAGCCGGTAAATAAAACACAGAAACAAACTCCACCAAGGTTATTTAAATCAGACTCAATTAACACACAACCTAAACACTATATCAAATCACAGACCAACAAAGACATATACAACCGACTATTTAACGAAATCAAACATTCCCTAAGAAATTACAAATTTATGTACACAGACGGTTCACTAAACCAAAAAGTACCAGGCTACGCAATCGTAACTGAGCACGAAGTCATAAAACTTGCCGTGCTCCCTTACTTCTCCTCTATCTACACAGCTGAAATCATTGCCCTACTTGAAGCCACAGAAATAGCAATCGCACATCCACAAAAGATCTGTATTTGCTCTGACTCACTATCTGCTATTGAATCGATTCAAAATATAAACAATGACACACTATATACTACCAAAATCCGCGAACTTTTAACAAAACACTACCCGAAGGTTAAAATTCTTTGGGTACCAAGCCACGTCGGTATAAAAGGAAATGAGCTTGCAGACGAAGCAGCTAAAATAGCAACAGTTTCACCTCTCCTAACAACACCAAACTTAAATCGAATCGACATAAAAAAGCACATCAAGAAATCACTAGCAAACATCAACCAAAACTTAATCTCCAGTACTTCAATTTGGTATCAATCCATCAATTACAACAGATTTAACGTTGATCATTATCTTAACACACTTACCTTAAAAAACCTTACTAGAAAAGAAATTACAAACATAATCAGACTCCGACTCGGACACACAAACATTACACACAAACACAGATTTATTCAGAATAGCGACACAAACTGTCAATTCTGCAACAATAATATGCCCATTTCAATCGACCACATTCTGGATGAATGCACAGCATTCAAAAAGCTCCGTACCCACATCCCTAACCACTCCTTCACATCACTCCTATCTTACCCAACTACAGACCATATACTAGCAGTCAATGATTTTCTCAAAAAAGCCAAGCTAACTAAATTGTTATAAAACTAACATTAAGTCAACAAAGCCAATAAAGCAGTACAACCATGTAAAAATGTAAATATGAATCTTACCTATACTTATCTTAGCTATACTTATGATTAACTCAATACACAAATATGTAAACATATACACACCTAATTATTACTCATCCTCACACTCCTAAACTAGTAGTAAATACAGAACCGTTCCTCATCTTAAAGTAAGCACACGCATCCTTAGCCGAAAGCCCCAGATAGCTATGGCTGTTTCCCCTGTAGCTTTAGTTTTAACTATAAGCATACAGTTATTTAAATAAATAAATAAATAAATATTTTAAATTTCAGACCGATATCTTACTTCTTTAGAAAGTTACAGACTTTTGCCTCTTGTTGAAAAATGTATTTAGATTAATTCGATATTTTTATTTTAAATCGATATCCTATCGACAATTTGAATTTATGTTAATTAACACTATGAAATATGATGTATCGAACTCGATAATGTTAAGTTTTTTGGTATTTTTACATTGAAATAAGTTGGCAGTTCAGTCTGAAAAAATGATGAAATAAGACAGACGCGAAAAGATTAACAAGAAGAAAAAAGAAACTGAAAGCACGCGCAATTACCGCAAAGTATTATTTAAATAAATAATTAATAATACGCAAAGTGTTTTATTTGACTGAATATAAACGACATCTGTATGTGAGACAAGGAAAAGGATTTGGAGACGCATCGACCGACGAAATTATATCGAGCGTCTTTGAGCCGGACATATCTAATATCATTTCCATACAGGTACACCAACATGGTCTTTCGAGCCGGACATATCTAATATCATTTCCATACAGGTACACCAACATGGTCCTTCGAAGCCTAGCGAAACAGCATATGGACGTTAATGCCACATCGCAATTGATTTAGCCTTCTACGACACAACAGAAGCTATTTCATCATCTTGTGTTAAGTGTGTATGTATATGCAAGTTTAAGTTTGTCAGACTTAGACACGCATACAAGCAACAGACAGTTGCACCGACAACACATACACACACATACACAGCGACATTCATACGTATACATTGCTGAGCCCATAGGCTTGGGTATACATACAATTTTGCAGACAGCAAAGACAGCAGACAGCGATAATGCCGCCGAAGCGCAAAGTAAAGACGCCAATAACGACAGGCAAAGGAAAGCAGCAGACAGTTGCAGACGACAACAGACAAAATGCTTCCGAGCATGATGAATCTAAACAAATTGGCGACACAATTGTTGCAGCGTCAACACCTTTTCCGAAACCAACGGGAAAAAAATCAGGATCATCGCAATGCTCTAAGAAGTCGGCCAGGATGGAGCAGCTTGAAATTCAAATGGAATTTTTGGTGAAACAACAAGTTGAGCTTCAACGTCAGATGGAACAAGTTCATTCAAGCAGCGCAAGCAGTGCGCAAGACGATGATGATCAAAACAACAGAACACAGGTGGATCGCAGAACAAGTCAGTGGGTCAACGGACAGCCACGTAAGTTAGAATTCAACTGCAACACCGAGAACGAGAACACCGAATCGATGTACCAAAATGTAATGAAAAATTTTATGGCAAGACAAACAGTCGCACAGGATTTGCCAACATTTTCGGGCGATCCTTTAGATTGGCCAATATTTTACGCTGAGTTTGTCAACAGCACAGGAACTTGTAACTTTAACGATTATGAAAATATAACTCGGCTAAGAAAGGCATTGACAGGCAGAGCTAGGGAAGCAGTACAGTCGCTCCTATTGTTACCACAAAATGTAGATAATATAATAGACATTTTAAAAGAGCGATTTGGCGATTCAAATCACATTGTACGACTACTGATTGACAAAATAAGAAATATCCCTTCAATTAAAGAAGACAAATTTGAAAGACTTATAAATTTAAGTGATCAGCTTACAAATTTAGTTCACACTTTGTTTGCACTTGAAGAAATTGACCATATACGAAATCCGATATTATTTAATGATATCTTGGAAAAACTTCCAGTAACACAACGCATAGCCTTTATGCAACATTATCAGGATGCAAACAAAGATGAGCCGAAACTGCTGGTGCTACAAAAATGGTTAGGCAAAAAAAGTAAAGCTGCTCAGTCATTAGGCTATGGTCAAATAAAGTCAAAAGATACAGCACTGACAATATCCGATGATAAAAGTCAACAAAAACAAACAACGACAAAATATTGTAATTTTTGTAAGCTAACTAATCATTATATATCATCATGCGACAAATTCAAAAGCCTAGACATTGACAAGCGTTGGGACCACGTCTCAAAAAATCATTTGTGTATTGCTTGCTTGTGCAAGAATCATGCAATGAAAAACTGCAAATACAAAAAGACTTGTAATATAAATAATTGTACCTACAGCCATAATACATTGTTACATAAAGACAAACAACAAAATTTGACAGGTCAGAATCTTAAATCAACTGATAATCCAAATCTCCAAATTGAGACAGAGCAAAATTGTAATATCAATTTAAATCAGAGTAAGGTACTGCTTAAGATTATTCCAGTTACACTTATGGGTCCCAGAGGTAGCATTGACACATACGCACTTTTGGACGAAGCTTCGACTGTTACTTTAATTGATCAGCAGTTGGCTAATGACTTAGACTTAAACGGTCCGACATGTCCTCTGAGAATGCAATGGACGAATAATGAGACTTATGAACAGGATGATTCCAAAGTGGTCAGTGTACGCATAAAAGGAAAAGCCAATTATTCAAAAACATTTACTTTACGTAAAGTCAAGACAGTTTCCGATTTAAATTTGCCAATTCAAAGTGTACGAATAAATGACATAGTTGACAATTGGAAATTCTTAAAAGATTTCAAGGATTGTGCCTATCATAATGCAAAACCAATGATACTTATTGGACAAGACAATTGGTCACTCATAGTCTCGCGCAAGATCAAGCATGAGTCATTTAGTGGTCCAGCAAGCAGTAAGACCCTTTTAGGATGGGTTATTCACGGCAATGTCAATTCATATAATAGTGACAATCATTCTAATTTCATGCTACATATAACTGACTGTACAAATCAGAAAGACGAAACTGACGATCTAAGTATTTTACACAACTTAGTCAAATCTTATTGGTCCATTGAGAATGAAATGACTTCTCCAAAAGACAATCCAATATCTTTAGACGACAAAAAGTGTTTGGATATCATTGACAAGACACTAATAAGAAAAGGCAACAGGTTCGAGTGCGGCTTATTTTGGAAAGACAATAACATTCAACTGACAGAAAGCTACAGCAACGCCTACAATAGACTAATTTTGTTAGAGCGTAAAATAGACAAAGACCAGACATACGGCATGAAATATAAGGAAGTAATTGAATCTTACATTAGTAAAGGCTACTTAAAACAACTATCTACAGACGAATCCTTAATTCAAACACCCTTGACGTACTATTTACCACACTTTGGTGTTACAAACACCAATAAGCCAAACAAACTAAGAATTGTCTTTGATGCTGCCGCAAAAAGTCATGGTAGTTGCTTAAATGACTATCTTCTGACAGGACCTGACCTTTATAACGAGTTAACGACAGTATTGATGAATTTTCGACGGTCAAAGATAGCGTTTGTGGGTGATATCAAAGAAATGTTCTTACAGATAAAAGTCAGACATGAAGACAGGCATGCACAGAGAATTCTATGGCGAGGACATGATCGTCACAAATCCCCAGACATATATGAAATACAAGTCCTTTTCTTTGGCGCAAAATGCAGTCCGTGCATTGCCCAACAAACTAAAAACCGAAATGCCTTAGATTTTCAAGACCAGTTTCCACAAGCCTGTCAAGAAATAGTTTCTAAACATTACATGGACGACTATTTGGGTGGAGCTGACGATGTCGTAAGCGCCGTTCAATTAATTAAAGACGTCTCATATATCCATAAACAAGCAGGTTTTGACATGTGCAATTGGATATGCAATTCACAGGAAGTTTTAGAGCAAATCGCTGAAACAGACAAACGGAACACTGACAAGAAAAGTAAAAGCCTGACTGAAGAGCGCGTTTTAGGATTGATGTGGGACTATGAGAAAGACGTCTTTGCATTCAACCTAAAGTTTCAATCAATTTACATTGATATATTGACATTAACTAGACGACCGACAAAACGCGAAATTCTCAAGCTCACTATGTCCATTTATGATCCTTTAGGATTTCTTTCCAATGTATTGATAGCAAATAAAATACTTTTGCAAGCAATCTGGGAAAGTGGTATAGATTGGGATGACAAAATAACACCAGAACATTACATTATGTGGGAAAAACTATGTAAGAATATTTCAAGAATAAATGAATTGTCCATTCCCAGAAAAATGACGACACTAGATATTGACAAATGTACAGTACAGTTGCACATATTTTGTGATGCATCAAAATTGGCCTATGCTTCGTGTGCATATTTGAGATTCGACGACGGACAACAAATTGAGTCCACATTAATCCTTGCCAAGTCGAGGGTAGCCCCTCTTAAGCCGATGTCAATACCAAGACTTGAATTACAGGGTGCGCTTCTTGCAGCACGACTCAGTAAAACTATTAAAGAAATAGTGAATGTCAACATTGACAAGACATATTTATGGACAGACGCCGAGATCGTGCTATATTGGCTTAAATCGAGTAGCAAACGGTTTAAAGTCTTTGTATCACAACGCTTAGGCGAGATTCAAGAACTGACAAAAATTAACGACTGGAGATATGTACCGACAAAACTCAACCCTGCAGACGAGGCCACAAAAATCCGAGACATAGACTTTTCCTTCACAAGTTCATGGTTTAAAGGACCACCATTTTTATTACAATCAGAAAATGAATGGCCAAAAGGAAAGTTGTCTCCCAATTGCCAGGTTGATGATGAGCAGGTAACTGTGGAATACGTCCACGTTACTTCCATCGTAAATAATACGATTGTTTTGCCAGACCCTGTACGATTTTCCAACTGGCTGAGATATTTAAGAACAACTGCATGGGTCTTAAGATATGTAAAAAATTTAAAGCCTTCAAACGACAAGACCATTGACAATGAGCTAACTTCAACAGAGATTGACAGTGCAGAAAATTTAATCTTTAAAAATGTTCAGCAAGAATGCTATGGTAAAGAAATTGATTGTATATTAAAGAAAAAACCCATAGAAAAGACCAGTAAATTAAATGCACTGCCAATATTTGTTTCAGATAATGGACTACTCAGACTTAAAGGACGTTTAGACAACATTAGCGACAAGGACTTTGATTATGATTCCAAAAACCCAATTGTTTTGGCCAAGGAACACGCAGTCACAATGCTGATTGTTCAGTTTTACCATGCTGCAAATTGTCACATCGGTACCGACACTGTAATTGCCAATCTCAGACAAAGATTTTGGATAACAAATTGTCGCAACACCGTCAAAAAGATAATTTACAATTGTCAATATTGTAAGAATAAAAAAGCACTTCCACAAGTTCCAAGAATGGGCCAACTACCTGAATGTAGAGTGACACCGACTGAACGACCTTTCCTAAAAATAGGAGTTGATTATTTTGGTCCCATTGAAGTTCTTGTTAACCGCAGCCATGTCAAGCGATATGGAGTTATTTTGACTTGTATGGCCACTCGTGCCGTCCATTTAGAGATAGCTGAAGATTTATCCAGCAATGCTTTCATGCATGTCTTCCGACAATTTTCAGGTCGACGCGGGGTACCAGAGGAGGTATATTCGGACAACGGGACAAATTTTATAAAAGCAAGCAAAGAGATCAGTGAGGTGACAACACAATGGCCAATTGACGAGCTGATACAGTTTCTTACCTCAAAGAGGTGCAAGTGGGTATTCAACCCTCCATTAAGCCCCCACATGGGAGGAGCTTGGGAGAGACTTATTCAGTCAACCAAGAAATATCTTTCATTTATGTTAAAAGAACGTTATCCAAAAGAGTATGTCTTAAGAACTTTGTTCTGCGAAATTGAATTTATAATGAATAGCAGACCTCTTTTGTATATCCCAGCAGATTCAATTGAATCAGCACCTTTGACGCCAAACAATATTTTAATTGGCCCAAATTACCGAGATTCATTTTACGCTAACGCTACCGACTCTGATTTGATTTGTATTAATAATTGGAAAGCATCACAGCGATTGGCAGATGTATTTTGGCAGAAATGGAAGAAAGATTATCGACAATATTTGTTAAGCAGCCGTAAATGGTCAAAAGACCAAGACATAATACAAGAAGGCGATGTAGTATTGATTTTGGACTCTGACTTGCCAAGAAATTGTTGGCCAAAGGGCATAGTTATTAAGACTTATCCATCCAATGATGGGCGTGTAAGAATTGTAGACATTAAGACTCAAACGGGCATTTATAAGAGATCCGTTGTAAAATTAATTAAACTTCAAGTAAAATAGATTAATTGAAGTATTGCTGAAAGCAATACTTGGGAGGAGAATGTTGAAAAATGTATTTAGATTAATTCGATATTTTTATTTTAAATCGATATCCTATCGACAATTTGAATTTATGTTAATTAACACTATGAAATATGATGTATCGAACTCGATAATGTTAAGTTTTTTGGTATTTTTACATTGAAATAAGTTGGCAGCTCAGTCTGAAAAAATTATGAAATAAGACAGACGCGAAAAGATTAAGAACAAGAAAAAAGAAACTGAAAGCACGCGCAATTACCGCAAAGTATTATTTAAATAAATAATTAATAATACGCAAAGTGTTTTATTTGACTGAATATAAACGACATCTGTATGTGAGACAAGGAAAAGGATTTGGAGACGCATCGACCGACGAAATAATATCGAGCGTCCTTCGAGCCGGACATATCTAATATCATTTCCATACAGGTACACCAACATGAATTTTCTTAAAAGTCACTGTTCATGGCTTGCTCCGTGTTAGATTTCAGGAAGCTTGTGTAAAGTAAAACACGCAATGGTTTTCGTAGGCTTACATTTATTATACGCGTGTGCGTCTTATTCAAAGCGACGATCGCGAGAGAGTGAGTTCAAGTGTATACATAAAAGAATAAGAACAATGCAGAAGAGCTAAACTTAAGTGTGACCAGATTTCAAGATATAATGGTTGCCACCAAATAATACATATTTCAATACTCCTTCTCAACAATTATATACTTGATTACGTACTAAAAACAATTCATTTCTGTTATACATTTAACATGTTTGATTTTCTGCAAGTTCTTAGTTAATACATCGGAAGTCATATCATTAGTACAAATATATTGAATATCAATTTCATTTTTGCAATAAAGTTCTCTTACGTGATGATACTTTATATCAATGTGTTTGCTGCGATTATGCAAAGTTGGATTCTTAGCTATACATTGTGCACTTTGATTATCGCAGTATAATATGACTGTCTTAATTTTATCAAAACCCATTTCATGTAACAATTTCTTCAGGTATGTTGCTTCCTTCGCTGCAGTAGATAGGGCAATATACTCAGCTTCCGTGCTGCTTAAGGCCACCAGACTTTGTTTTTTGGACTCCCACGAAATAGCTCCGCCTGCTTCAAGAAACACGTATCCACTGTACGATTTGCGGTCTGTAGAATCGTTTGCCCAGTCTGCGTCGACGTAACAGTGCAGCGGCTTTCCATCATCCTGGTAGTGAATCTTCAGATCAGCTGTGCCTTTCAAGTATCGCAGCACACGCTTTGCTGCAACCTCATGCTCCTTGTGTGTTCTGGCCTAGTGGTTATTGCCAAATACATCAAAGAGCCTATTAATGACTGGTAACTCTTTTCATTAACAGTCTCGCAATTGGGGTCATCACACTTGACTTGATGACCGGCCTCCAGAGGTGTAGCTACAGGCTTACACGTTGACATGCCCCAAGCATGTAGCATCTGCTCGACGTACTGTTTGTGGCCAATGCTTATGTTGCCCGTCTCGCCTTCACGATCAACTTCTATGCCCAAGAAATGATTGAGCTGGCCTCCATCGACTACGTCAAATTCGTTTGCAATTGACGCCTTGATGTCCAGTAGGTCTTCTTTGGTTGAGCTAGCAATTAAAAGATCGTCGACATAAATAGCAATTATATTAAAGTTACCTTGCCCATTGCGCGTATAAACACAGGGCTCGCTGACACATGGAACAAATCCCAGTTTTCTCAGGACTGAATCAAGTTTAACGTTCCACTCTCTACCGCTCTGCTTTAGCCCATATAGAGATTTCTTCAGCTTCAAAACTTTATGTGGGTATTCGTCACTCACGAATCCATCTGGCTGCTTCATATATACATCCTCCGAGAGCTCACTGTTTAGGTAAGCAGATGACACGTCCATTTGATGCAGAAACAATTTATTCTTCACAGCCAGTGCCATGATCATTCTTACGGACGAGTATCTCACAACTGGAGAAAATGTTTCAAAGTAGTCGACGCCATAAAGTTGTGCGCACCCCTTAGCCACCAATCTGGATTTGAAGCGCTCCACATAACCGCCTTTGTCGACCTTTATGCCAAATACCCATTTGCAGCCTATAGGTTTCTTGCCCTCTGGCAAGTCAACAAGCTCCCATGTTTCATTGGCTTCAAGTGCGTCGATCTCCTTCTGAATTGAGGCTGACCACTCCTGTTTCATCTTGGACTTGTTAACATCATTTATAGTTGCTGGGATTACGACGTCCTCTGCCTTCAACAAGTTCAGCATGTTGAATTTCTTACGGGGTCGACCTGGCTTGCCGGTTTTAATCATCTTTGGGCGTCCTCGTCCACGAGCCTCACTTGGTGTAGATGGCTCTGCTTCATCGCTCACAGCACTCTCATAGTGCTCGGTATCGGTACCTTCAGTGTTGCAATCTTCTTCGTTGGCCTCAGCTTCTGACTCTTGCTGAACATCCTCTTCTTCGACGTCCTCGTGACTCTCATCGACTGTCTGCTGCGGACGAACTGACTCACTTTCATCAATTAGGAACATATCCTTTTCGTCGCTTGCGCAGCCACCACAATCATTCTCCAGAAAAACGACATCTCTGCTTTCGATCACTTTCTTTGACTCTGGACAGTATAGTCGATATGCCTTTGCTGTCATCGAATAACCAATCATAACGTACTCGGTACCCTTTGCTCTAAATTTCATTTTATGCGCTTTATTTAGAGCAATTGCCTTAGAGCCAAAAATGCGTAAATGTGACACAATTGGTTTTTTGCCAGTCCAAACTTCATACGGCGTTTTGCAGTTTAATGCCTTTGTCTCTGACCGATTCCGTAAGTACGCTGCCGTGCGTACTGCCTCACCCCAAAGTGATTCGTTAGTTCCCGAGTGCACGAGCATACTTCTGGCCATTTCTACAAGTGTGCGGTTTGCACGTTCAGCAACGCCGTTTTGTTGCGGAGTGTAGGGTACTGTCAGTTGCCTCTTAATGCCGTTCTCTGACAAAAAATTCTCAAAATCGCGACTCACGTATTCGCGGCCATTGTCGCTTCGAACTGCTTTTATCTTTTTTCCGCATTGCCTCTCCGCGAACACAACAAAATCTTTGAACGCATTCAGTATTTGGTCCCGTGTTTTTAAAAAATACACAAATGTATATCGCGAATAGTCATCAATAAATGTAGCGAAGTAACGCGCTCCTCCGGCTGATTGTTTATTCATTGGTCCACAAATGTCTGTATGTATTAGACTCAATACTTCATTCTCACGATTCTCCGCGGCTTTTGGGAATGGCTTAACACTCAGTTTACTTTTCGCACACGTTTCACAAATATCGCCTTTCAAGTCAATACTTTTATTGATCGATTTTAGCCCATACACGATATTTTCATTTGCCATTTTTCTTAAACTTGCCATGTTTAAGTGGCCAAAACGATAATGCCACTTCCACAACTCACCGCTCTGTGCGTTTGAGAACATACAACGGTTCATGCTCGCGTCAACAATAAACAGATCACTACGTTTCTTTGCCTGCAGTATTTTATTATTTTGACCGTTCTTTATTACAGCACATTCTTTGTCAAATATCACTTTGAAACCTTTTTCAACAGCTTTTGATATTGACACAAAGTTAGCTTGCAGCTCTTTAACATACAACACATTCTTTAGTTCAATGCAATAATTTCCCGAATTAAAGCACACTGTGCCAATACCGTCGGCAAATATGAAGTTCTCTCCAGCAAGCAATATTTTCTCTTTGTGCTCTTTAAAATCCACAAACCATGACCTTACACAACACATGTGAGCAGTGGCACCACTGTCTAGACACCACATTGATTTTGTCATATTGTCATTTTTCGGCACATTCGCGAGAATAGCAAACGATTGTTTCTTTTCAGCACTTTTATCCTTGCCTTCTTCATTCTTTTCCTTCTCTTTACACTGCGCAATAAAATGACCTTCGCGGCCACATCTATAACACTTCTTTGCATTTTTCTTTTCTTGCGAATTCTTTTTGCCCGTGTTCTTCGTGCGCGACACAAAAACTTGCTGTACACTGTTGCCCGTTGCATCGTTGCTCACTTTTTGTCTCTCTCCTTCCTCAATAATTTTGATCTTCAGATCAGACAAGGACGGCAACTCTTCCCTAGTTTCTATGGCTACAACAAAACCTTCAAACGTTTTGCTGAGCCCTGACAGCAACAAAATTGAGAGAATGTCTTCAGAAATTTCCATGTCAATTTCTTTCAGCTTATCGACCAAATCCGAAAACTGATTCACGTATTCTTTCACTCCCGATTCTTCAGATAAGCTTAAGCGAAGCAATCTTTTGAACAACGATATTTTTCTTGCAGGTCCACGCGGTTGGTACACAGCTGCGAGCTTCTCCCAAGCTGCTTTTGCTGTTACACTGTTTTTTATAAAGTTGATTTGTGACGCCTTTACACCCAGCAATATACTTGCTAATGCCTTTTCGTCACGTTTATCAAACTCAGCTTTCTGCTTCTCAGTGTCACCTTCATTTTTAACGACTCTGCCGCAAACCACTGACCACAAATCGTTCTGCACCAAGACGCTTTTCATTTGCACCGACCACACCGCATAGTTTTCACCATCCAACTTATCGATGGCATATTGCCCGTGTCCATTCATGATTGTTAATTTAAATTAATATTACTTTTCACACACAAGGCCCTGGGCCCATAACCTGTTAGATTTCAGGAAGCTTGTGTAAAGTAAAACACGCAATGGTTTTCTTAGGTTACATTTATTATACGCGTGTGCGTCTTATTCAAAGCGACGATCGCGAGAGAGTGAGTTCAAGTGTATACATAAAAGAATAAGAACAATGCAGAAGAGGTAAACTTAAGTGTGACCAGATTTCAAGATATAATGGTTGCCACCAAATAATACATATTTCAA
>JBAMBJ010001770.1:0-36341 GCA_037043495.1 Drosophila recens | reverse complement strand
CTTATAGTAATTGATTACCTAAGTTATAATAACAAAGAAAATGTGTTATTTTAAATTTGAAATTTGTTGCCCTCGTCACGCCCCCTGGCGCCCCCTGTTGGCGAATGTTAAAGCTAAATGGCCCATGAGCAGACGTGTGGAATGTGGAAGGGAGATGGAAGATGGAAGATGGATGAAGAAGAAGAATGGTGAATGTGTGCGTGTGTGCGGGTGCGTGTGTGTGTGTGTGTCTATGGCTAAGGATAAGCATAAGAAAGTGGAAAAAGGAAAGGATTTATGTGTGTATGTGTGTGTATGTGTGTGTGTGAACTGTTCTTGTTGTTGTTGTATGTTCTAATGCAATTGATGTCTGCGGATGCGGATAAAGGAGGCGGCTGGTGGGGGCGTGGCAAATGTTTGGGGCGCGCGCGCATTGAGGCGGCAACCTAATAAAAGGAACGAACGAAAACAACTTGTTTTCCAATTTTACAATTTAACAAGTTGCCATTAGACGGCGATAAAGAAGGAGAAGAAGAAGGGGAAGAAGTAGAAGAAAAAGAAGAAGTGGAAGTGGAAGTAGTAGAAGATGAAGCCTACATACATATATAACATGGCCAAAACCATGCAGTGACTGCGTCGTTAGTTCTCAAAATCCCCTTTAAGCCCCTCCTCCCTTAACCCTTCAACTCCTTAGCCCGTCTCTAACTACAGTTGGCAATACGTAATTCGCAATCCTTTTTGCGCACAGGACACCAAGAACAACAACAACAACAACAACAACAACTGGCTTGGAATTCCGAAGAAAATCGACTGGCATTGGATTCAGATTCCATTCGTTGTAGCCGTTAGAGTCTCCAGTTCCTGTTCCACAGCTCAAAGGATAACAACAACAACAACAGCAACAACAGCAACAACAACAACAGCAACAACAACAGCAACAACAATAACAATGCTAAGCAGCAACGCCAAAATGGCAAAAAAAAAAAAAAACACAGCAAATAAAACAAGAAAATCGAGAAAATCGAAAAGAAGCGAAATTTTTCTCGGGGTACAAATTTTTGGAATTGTTCGCTGGAGACTAATAAAATCAACGACGTGGAACTCGCAAGCCAAAGCCAAAGCCAAAGCCAACGCCAAGTTCCCATCGAGCATCGACCATAGACCAGAATCCTGAGTCCTGAATCCCGAATCCGAATTCGAATCCGGCGCACCAAAGAGACAATGAGTCGTCGTCGTCGTCGTCGTCCTGGCGAGTCCTGTGAGTCCTGCGAGTCCCCTTCCTCCCCCCTTTAGCGTCTCTGCACATGAGTTGGAGCTGGGAATGGAACTGCGAGTACTTTAGTCACGCGTGACACGACAAAGCACGAGCAAAGATTGTTAAGATTGCAATTTCATGCATGTTCATGCATGCATGTGCATGTTCAGGCATGTTCAGTTGGGGTATTTTATTTATATAGCAATCAATTAAATTTAAAATTATAATAAGAAATATATTTTAAAATTACATAGTAATTAAAAGATATTAAAAAATAATTTTAGTTTGTATCTAAATAAAATAATAGTAATTTTAAGTAATAATACCAAGTCTTAAGGTATTTCACCACTTATGTTAACGTTTTTATGTCATTTTTGCAAAGCTAAACACTTTTAGACATGTCTCAACATGTCTTTAAGCAAACTTTGTGCATGTTTGTGCTTGCTCATGAAATTTAACTTTAATATTCTTAATTATAACAAGTCCAAAGGTATTTCAACTGTTATATCACATAACTTACACGTTTTAACGGCATTTTTACAAAATCAAACACGTTTAAACATGTCTCAACATGTCTCTAAGCGCACTTTGTGCAAGTTTGTGCATGTTTGTGCCTGCTCATGCAATTCAACTTGAATTCAACTTAATTTGACTCACTAAAAAAGCCGAACAATGCTTAATAACATGCATGTGCAGGTTGCAACGTGTCGCAACGTGTCGCAACGTGTCGATGTGCCATCTCTAGTTGGTAAGAGCGAAAGCAAAAGGCTGTCAGACAGACGGACAGACGGACAGACAAGCAGCCAAAGTTATTAAACAGTTAAGCGGCGTCGCACGTCGTCGCGTTTTGGGCGCCCAGTTGAGAGAATCGGAGAGAGAGAGAGGGAGAGAGAGAATCCCCAGTCGAATCTGAGATTTTTGGTCTGGTCTCAGCCCACATATTTATGGGGCTATAAACCGTATTTAGATCGCCCCATGACGCGTCCTCTTCTTGGCCAGGCCAGGACTAAAGAGTTGTCATCCCCCCACTCCTTCTCTCCTCCTTCTCCTTCTTCTCTCCTTCTTCTTATTCTCCTTATTCCACTGTTGCCAGGTCGAAGACGCAGTCAACATGCTCCAATTTAGATATTTAGAGTTTGCTCTCATATCGAAGAAAGGGCGGGGGATGGAAAGGGGAGAGGAACGAAGAGAGGGGGAGGAAACATTGCTCAGCGGATAGGCTTTAATCAGCCAGGCCGCCATTAATAAATCAGAGTCATTAAAAATGCAGCTGCCCACGAAAGGAATCAAAAAAAGGCAACGAACCAAATGAGCAAATGAAAAAATAAAAAAAATTAAAAAAATAGCAGAAAACAAGCAAGGGAAATGTACAGGGTTGTAAACGAATACTCAATACTCTAATGCAAAATCATAATGAAAACGATAGAAGAAAGAAAGTGGAATGAAAAAAACAGGGATAAACTTGTACTTTCAATTTTTATTTTAAATTCATATTATTTAAGGTATTTTCGATTTTTACTACAAAAATTAAAATTGAAAGATCATTTAAAATTTTTGTCAAAATGATTTTTAAATAAAAATTCGACATTGAATTATTATTTTATATTTAATTTATTTAGATCAACAACTAATTTTTTTTTTTGATAAAAATCAACAAATAACTTAAATTTAATATTTTATATTTTCAAAATTATCATAGTTACGGTCCTTGGAAAAAAAGCACAGGAACATAAAATAAAGTTATTGAAAATGACTGAAAATCATTTCTAATAATGGAAATAAAGAAAGTGACAGAAATTAAATTAATTTTTTTATATTTGCGTCCAAAAGTGAAATCTTAATAAAGTTTTTAAGTTGTGCATTTAAATAAGAATTTAAAAAAAAAGTTAGAGATTACAAAAAAGTTAGAGAGACAAATATTTGTGGAGCGAGTTTCCTTTAAAAGTATATAAAGAGTCAAAAGAAATCGTTAAAAATAAAATGTACATTTTAGACCAGCGGTGGGCACGCATGGGCTCCGGGAGCTAGCGGCAGCTCACAACCTTATTTCTATCTATTATAAATTGGATAAGTTGGAAATGGGACGAGAATTTGGTCCTATATTTTAGATTTCAAGCTGCAAGTAATTTCATTATTAGGTTTTAGTTTTAAAAACAGCAAGAGTAAAGATTTGTTTTATTATAATTTTAATATATTTTAGTGATAGATTTCCCAAATTAACGTAGAGTCCAGTTAAATATGTTATTACCAAATAGATATATGTATTCTTTTAAGGTCAATTGACAGATAAACCTCAGATTTATACCTGCAGTTATATTAAGTGGATTGGAAACATTATCTCGGTCACAAACTGGATAAGAAATCTGTAATAATCTGAGTAAAGGAAGACGCAAAAAGAAAAGAGGAGAAGGAAAACAAATTGGAAATCGAATGAAAAGGCGCGGGCTGGCCAAAAGCTGTGGCTAAAATCGCGAGCTGGGGGCAGAGATTGAGACAAAGAGGGAGACAGAGATAGAGGAAGCGATAGAGACAAAGATTGAGACTGCGACTGAGACTGGATTCAAGGATACGTTCATTAAGCAGGCAGGCGACCAGGCGGCGAAATCACACAAAGGGACACTTTACAGCCGAATGAATCTAATTAAAATGTAATTATAAATGTAACCGTTAAGCGGAAGTATCCGCGGGATACCAGCCAAACAGCAACAACAACAGCAGCGAGAATAAATAAAAAATAGCGAGAAAAATAATGAAAATGAAAATAAAAATTAGAAGCGACAAGAAGCGAACCCCTTAATCATGACGCCCTAGCGCCCTCAATTTATGTTAAGACATTTTTTGCCTCGTCCTTTCTTTGTCCATTTCCCATTCCCCATTCCTCACTTCCCATTCCTCATTCCCCATTCACTTCCTGCGGTTGATGTTGACCTTAAAGCTGGGCGAGCTGTACTTTAAGACGGTCTTAAGACGGTTCGTATGGTTCCGAAAAAGGACACTAGCAAATTTGACAGCAATAAAACTACAACTATAACTAAAACTAAAACTAATGAAATTTAAGACCAGCGTCGAGACATGAGACACACAAATCGCAGGATCTCGCACAGGACTCGCACAGGACTCGCAGGACACGCAGCTGGCACAAAGTTTTGTCGGTAGCTGAAGTCAATGCGGAAATGCCAGCGATGCAGCCAGGCAAGCCAAACAATCGCCTTCGACTTCGCCTTCGACATCGTCTCGGATCCTTCGTCCTGTCCAGCATTTGACCCGACCTGACCAGACCAGCCCAGAATAGTTGTATTGTGTTTGTCTGCTGCTGAATAAGCCGCCTCTAAATGCGTGTCCTGGTCATGTAATCGCATTTCAATTTAAAGTCATCCATTTGCCTACCATTTGCCTACCAAGTGCGACTGAGACAGATGTCTAGGTCTTAAGCACTCTTTCTCCCTCCTTCTCTCTCTCTTTCTTTCTGTTACTATCTACCACTTTGTCTCTGTCTTATCATTGTTTCTGCCTTCAGTTTATGTCCTTTCCACAGCGTGCACATATGCGATTTCTTCGCACAGTGGACTTCATTCTATGTAATTTAATAGAAAAAACTATTTCTAAAAATTAGTCTATCAGGTGTGCCACAGAAATCTCTTTCACTTGAATTTGACTTAAATTTGTATGAAATTTATGTCAAATTTAAGCGAAAGCGATTCCTGTGGCACCCCTGTATATCGAAATTTATAATTTATGAATCATATGTTAGGGCTACTCTTTCAATGTACATATCAATTTTCAAACAAACCCTATTATGGGCTAAAAATCTAGTGACGAAAACATTTTCATATCCCAAAAACTCTGACATACAATTTTGTGACGAACGATACTAAATTGTATAAATTAAATTTAGCTAAACAAGTTTTGCATACGACATATTTTGCAAAAAATTCCACGCCAATATTTTGTTTAGAATGATTTATTTTGTAACGTTCGCCACAAAATTTAATATCAGAGATTCTAAATTTTTTAATGAAAAAAGTGTTTCAAAAGTTATTTTGACATTAAATGCATAAAAAACTAAAGTCAAATTTAAAATTTAATTTGGATACAATTTTTACGAACATTGAAAAAAAAAAACTGCACGAAAGAAATAAAAATATAGACAGAAAATACATAGATGCAGTATATTAGAAGATGGACAAAAGATCATAAATGACAGTTTATAAAATTAATTAATGAAATAGTAAACGATAGAAGTAAACGACAATTTAAAATAAATTGTAGAAAATAGAAAACAACGAAAGAATAAAGACAAAGTGAATGCTGAATGATAATAGACAAATGATGAAAGTGAAGAAGAGTGCAACACAAATTTAACATTGAATAATGGAGAGTTGTAGATAAAATAAAAGATAAAATCAAGACTTATAATAGAAAATTTAAGACAGTAGCTACATTTATTTCTATCTCTTTTAGGCAGTTTTTTTCCAATCTGTAATCAATTCTATCTATAATATATTTTCAAAGTGGGCGTAAAAGTAAATGAAATTATGGCCTATTTCTTTAGGTCTTGTTTGTTTCTTCACTTAATTTCTTTTACTCTTTTTCGCACCCATTTTCTATATTCTCAACCCACTGTGCGCTCCGTGTTGCTTAAGAAAATTGAAAATTCCTTCGCATAAGTTGCATTCATGTGTGTATGCACATGTGTATGTGTGTGTGTGTGAGTATGTGAGTGTGTATTTCAGTGTGTGGCAATAGTTTGACACTTGCAATGCACATAAATTTCGAACGCTGCTTCTGACCGACTCCGACTTGGAGTTCGCCTTGGACTCAAAACTTCAACTCCAGCTCCAAGTTCAGTTACACGTCGATGTCCTGCTCCTTCTGCTCCTTCTTCTTCTTCTTCTTCCTTCCACCAACAACTGGAACAACAACAACAACAAAGGGAACAACAACCAAGTCGTAAAGCGCTTTTAAGCACACAAATTAACCACAGTACATGGCCGAGCACCCAAGCGGTCATAACCCTACCCCGTACAAAACGGAGAGTGACCGACCCTTGAACAAACCCCCTACCCCTCACTATTTGTACCCCTACCCCTATCCACAACCCCATCCCTTTGAGCATTTGCGGGGTGACCATTTTGTTTGTCTATTTCGTTGTTTATTTGTTTTTGTGTGCACTCAAGGATTTCTAAGAACTTTAACTTGCCCAAAATATGTGCACATATGTGTGTGGAGAAAGAGAAAGAGGGAGAGGGAGAGGGAGGGAGAGCGAGAGTGTAAGAGAGGTAGCTATACAGGGAAAAAGAATTCGGAATACAAATCAATTCAAGGCTGATAAATTAAAAGTTCTTTAATTATGGAATTTCCTAATATAAAACTACGAAACACTTGATTTAAATACGATTTTAAAATTATACATTTAAAGTGTAATATATGTACATATGTATATAATCATAAAAATTTTGATCGTGGCGTCTAATAATTATTTTTGGTGAAATCAAATTTATTTGGCTTTTTTTTGACTATTTCAATGCTAAATTGTTTATATTTTATGCTCATATTGTATTTTTTTAAGTTTTTTTTTTCAACTTTTCAGTATATAACTTAAAGTTTATATTAATTTAAATTATTTTAACTTAATAATTTAAGCTTAAGACAAAATTTAAAATTAATTTACTTGTTTGTAAGTTGTGCTATAATAAATAAATAAATGATAATAAACAAATAAATAAATAGGTAGATAAATAAAAGGGAAATAAATAAATATTTAATAATAAATAAATAATGAAAAAAATAAGTAAATAAATAAATTAGTAATTAAATAGATTAAAAATTAAACAAATTAATGAATACATCTCAAAATAAGTAAGATAATGAATGTAAGTGTATAAATAATTAAAAAATACAAGCTTAAATCAGGAATTAAAATACTTGGATTTTAAAATGATTTTTTGTTGTTTTTATTAAATAAATAAATATATTTAAAACACATGCTTATTTGAAGAATCTTTTAATTGCACTTAAGAATAATTTTTGTTTGTTTTGTGTTTCTCTCAGTGTAGCAAGTCATTTGCACTGGCAACTGGCAACTGACACTGAGCTTTTGCTTTTGGCTTGAATTTCGAATTTGTAGTTGCTAAAATTTGTAGTTGTTGTTGTTCTCTTAGTTGTTGTTGTTGTTGTTGTCGCTGTGCGCAGTGACCATTAACGAATTTTCAACTATCAACAAACATTCCCAGTGGCCTTTCTCCCCCTCTCTCTCTCTTTACAGTGCTGTCCTGAACACACACACACACACACACACACATACACGCATGAGTGAACTAGACACAAGATGCGTCCACAGGACACAAGATGCGGTCCAAGTCCAAGTCCAAGGAAATTAATATTCCACTTCTGGCACTTACTTACGCTCCGTAAATGCCTAAGGGCAAGTGTAATCTCAGCAGCTACAGCTTAGCTGTGTCTCCATCTCTATCTCCCTCTCTCTCTCTCTCTCTCTCTCTCTCTCTCTCTATGTGTGTTTACAAGAGATTTGCATTTGAAAGCCCAGCAAAATGTTGTTGTTGTCTGTTGCCCTCTTGGCAACATTATCACAGCTATTACTAAATATTCCCCAATTCCAATTCCAATCTCCCTTCTCACTCACTCACTCTCCCTCTCTCTGTCTCACTCTCGGCTGCATAATCAGTTCATTAGCGTGTCGCGTTCGCAAAACAAGCCAAATTTTTTCTATTTATAAATCAAGAAAAACGCAAGAAAACCAAAAAAAAAAATAGGAACTCAAAAATAAAAAATAAAATAAATAACAAGTAAATTACGCGTTTCCCACAGCGTCGCCACATCAAAGTGACCAGCGGTCTGTTTAACCAAACCCCCCCCCCCCCCCCTTCCACTCTCTGCACTCTCTTTGGCAGTGCATTCTTCTTAGGGAGTGTCTACTGTACTGTGTTGCCACGTAGCCCACAATTAGACGCACAAAGTCAAACGTCAACAAATTATTATCACATGGACACACAACACAACACAGAGAGAGAGAGAGCTGGGGGATATTTTCACAAATTAACAAACAAACGTCAAGTAAAAACGGAAGCAAAGAAAACGCAGCCCAAGAAATTATGATGGACAAGCAACAATTGAATTATGATAGACTACAAAATACCCTGGAGCTAAAACAAAACAACAGAGCAATACAGAAAATATGCCAATTTATAATGCATTTATTTATGTATATTTTTGTTATTTCTAGAAACGGAAATAATGATTTAAATTTAATTATATTATATACTTAGTTGAATCTTCTATCAATAAAAAATTATGTTATTTAGTTAGTTCACCATTTCAGCAAACACTTAATTAGTTGGAAACTTATTTTAATTTAAATTCAATTTCTTTTTTTTTTGCAAATAATAAACCAACTTTCTCAATTAATAAATAACATTTTTTTAATCATTTGTAATTTTTTAATTCAGTTGATATTTTTTCCAATTATGTATAGAAGTGCTCAAGAAACTCGAAGTAAATATTTTTTTTTTTTTTATAGTAAAATTTTATTTGGGATGTTTCTTATAATTAAAATACTTATTTGGATTTTTTCACCTCTAGTTTTTATTTCATTTTTCGATTTTATTTTATCTTTGGTAAATGTTGAATAGTGATTTTGCACCTTGGTCAAATACTTAGAATAGAATTTTACTGTCAATTAACTAATTAGTTAGTTGTTGTTGCACAAATAAAAACTAATATAAAATCACATTTTTTTTGTTAGTTAAGAGGATCGAATTATAAAACTTAATCAGTATTCCTAGCTCGGGTTTAATTCGCCATTAGCAACTTTCTTTGTTTTGTAGCACAATTATAGCAAATATATCATGTCACAACTTCCCTTATAATAAACCAATCATAATGAAATTTTCAGAATATATAATGGATATATTTTGCTGTGTATATGCCAAGAATCACAACATTATCTTTAACAGAGCGATTGTAGTGCACGCATAACGAATTTGACTTTGAGATTAAAATATCTCACTTTTATTAATTAAAACAGCTGTCTTTGACTGTATTCCAGGGTATTTGGGCCCACACAAAATGTTAGACAGATACACTCGCTACCCCCACACACACACATACACACACACACACACACACACACACACACACACATAGAGAGAGAAAGCCCACTAGAGACATGGGCACTGATTTGCATTAATGAACACTTGAGTGATTTCTCGTTCCTTTTCACTTTTTGGTGCGTTTTTTAGGCACTTTTGGGTCCAGTCGCCAGTCGTCCAGCAGCTGTCGGCCGTGGGCTTTAATTAATTAAGTTCACATGAGCAGAGAGGCAGCTGGTTCCTGGGTTCCTTGGGTGGTTCAAGTGGTGCGGGTGGTGCGGGTTTGGGTTCCAATTCGGGTGGTTCGAGTGCGGTTCGAGTGCGGTTCAACCGAAGCATTAACAGCCTGCGATCTATCGATTAATTTACAATCTATTGTCCAGCGATTTTTGCTCATTACATGAACATTATTTTTGTTTTATTTCAATTTCAATTTCATTTCCAATTGTTGGCTGGACACAAGAATCCTTCCTTCTCCACATTCTTTCCCTGTAATACTTTCAACTGCTCCAAATGTCAAGCAACAAATGGCAACAATTTGGTTTACTTTAAGTGCCATGACAGACTAGCAGATACTCCTTGCAAAAGTTTCCTTGCTTTAGAATTTGTCAAAGTGATAAATAATGTTAAACACATTTTTGTTAAAAATTCTGCTTGCCCTAGAATTCAAAATCAGTTTAGTTTATCGTCATGTGTTATTTTGTAAGCAAAAACACAAAAGTGTCTGAGTAGTAACTAATTAAAATTGCACTTTAATACAAGCTAACTAAAAATATTTTAAAAAAGCATTGCAAGGAGTGTTTAAATTTGAATGGAAATTGTAAACATCTTGGGCAAAAACACAAAAAACTGTCTGAGCAGTAACAGATTTAAGAAACACTTTTAGACAAGCTATCTAAAAAACAAAGCCTGAAAAGTACAACAAAATATGTAAAGAGCTTGAAAATTCTTAAAATCTAAGAATAACACTTTTAATTAACAATAAGTTGAAAAGTGAAATGTGAAAGAGATTTGAAATTGAGAAAAAAACTTGTAAAAATTTGTATCTATCAGGGATTAATTCAGTGCTGTGAAAATTCTATCATTAATATCACACTTAAAAATTAAAAATTAAACATAACAAAATTAATATCAAAAATCATAATTAAAATTAAAAAATAAATAAGAAAATCAAAAATAAAATACAAAACTAAAACCAAAATATCACAGATCGCAAACAAGACTTATGAGTCAGAAAAAGTCGAAACAGCTCAAATTAATTTTAACTTGCTTTCAAAATTTGAATAATATAAATTAAAAGTAAAACATGATTTTAAAATTGTATTTAAAAGTTACACCATAAGTCTAATTTGCAATTTTTAAAATAATAATCAAAACTATTACTTTTTTTAAAATTATAAAGAAAAATTGAAAAATAGTTTTTTATTGGATGTATGAAAAACTGAAATGAACACTTATAAATGAAACGGTTACTAAACGGTTATTTCGGTTTACAGAGTTTCGGCTTTAAGGTTTCGGTCAAATGAAAACTTTTTTTCCGGAAACGGTTTCCGTAACGGTTTTAAATTTCAATCGGTTTTTACCGGTTGAAGGTTGCGGTTTCGGTTAGGGTATTAATCCCTAATAAAAAGGCAACAAATTAACATTTCGCACAGTTAATTTTAGAAATATACTTTTCATGGACAATAATTATTTGAGAGATAACTTTAAAGTGTTGCGTGATATTTGCGACTTCTGTTGATGTGTCCATACTCTCTCTCCTCTTCTCTCCAGCTGTTGTCTAGGGTATGCCAAAGAGATACACGGCCAAAGGACGGCGAATGCCTCGCAAAAAACTAGACTAAACCAGCAGCAGTTACAGTTACAGTTGGCAACAACCCTTTGACGGGACATCGCAGGACAACGCAGGACAACGCAGGAATCGCAGGATTTATATCCCTCCACTGACCAAATGGACACGGGCTTGGACAGAGGAATGAGCTGAAGACAGGGACAGAGGTGGAGAGAGGACAAAGAAGGGAGGGGGCAGATGTTGGTGAACTTTTTGCTTTTGGCCTGGCTTCAAACTTGGCTTTTTATTATGCTCAAAAATCACATTAAAAGGCAAACTCAAATATTTTAATCAGATTTTCGTAAAAAGGACAAACACACCCGTTCAAATACACACACACACACACACAGCCCTTACACACACACATGCATTTGGAAATAGGAATTTTGTGCAGCAGCTTTTCCTGCTACTTTTTTTTAGCTACCACTTTTTTTTGTTGTTGCCCAAGCTTGTTTTAATTTTTTCTGTGTACAAAAACTGGACACAAGGACAACGACGCACAATGTGTGTTAATGTGCGTTGTCCGTTGGCAATGGCTCAATTCGGAAGATGGTCGAGGGGAGGGAGAGAGGAGGGAGGAGAGAGGAGGGAGGAAAAGGAGTTGGGAGTTGAAAACAAGCGCAAGTCGTTGAAAGGAAATGGACACAGCTGTTTCATTCATTCGCTCGTTTGTTGTCTCATTTGCCCCCTTTTTACACGTATGTTACTTCAACTTCATCTCTCTCTCTCTGTGTGTGTGTGTGTGTGTGTGCTTCCGGTTCGGGCCAGCTACGGGTCCGGTTGCGGCTCGGACTGCGGCTGCTCTTCAATTCCGTTCAAATTCAGTTCGGCAGTCCAAAAAATGCCCCCGGCTCGGAGTTTTCAGCAACATGCTCGCAACATCCACTTTAAAGCACAAGTTGCGGTGTCAGCCCAAAATAAAAAAAATAAAAAAAAAGGAAAAAGGAAAAACTCATTTTCAGCTGTCCCCAAAGCCCAAAGTCTTAACTACCCCCTTTTGCCCCCTTTGCCCCCTTTTAGCACACTCCCTTGGCCTGTGAACTATAGTATGAAGATTGATATTTACTTTTTATGTAGCATACTTAATATTTTTTAATATATTTTATTTTAATTTATTTTAATAAAATTTGTTTAATTTCGTTTTATTTTTTAAAAATTTTTTTTTTTTCCCCAATTTTTATTTATTCCCTTTTTTCCCAATTGCCCCCCTCAAACATGTTTATGTATACATATGTATATTGATTTTCACATTTTATGTAAAATACTAATTAAATTTAATTATAATATAATTTTTGTAAGTACTTTTCATCTTATCTTTATTTTTCAAATTCTTTGCCCCCTTCGCCCTCCTTAACACACTTCCCTGGCATGTGATAAAGATTGCTATTTATTTTAAGTGTAGAATAATTTTTTAATTTTTGTGTTAATTTTCTTACATACATTTTAGTTTTTTTTCCAATTGTTTTTTTTTTTTTTTTTTTTTGTCCTGATTCATTTTTAAACCCTTTCACGCACGCTCCTAGCATATAAGCTATGTATATTCATATTAACTTCCTGTGTACTTTATACTTTATTTTACTTTTTAATTATATATTTTTGAATTTAAATTTATATTATTGCTTATTACAATTTATTTATTTTCTTCTTTTACCCCCATTTCCCCTTTACGCCCCCTTAAGCACACCCCTGGCATGTGCACTAGATTGATATTAACTTTTTATGTAGCCTACTTTATTTTTGATACTTTTTACTTTATTTTTCTCATATTTTTCGTAATGTTTTTTTTTTTTTTTTTTTAGGCCTGATCTGCTGTAGGCCGCTAAACTGCTAAGCTGACTTGGCCTGCACCGCAGTGGCAAAAGTTTGCCACTTGTTGGCAATAACAAAAGCAATGCCAACAACAACAATACCAAAATATATACATATATATATATAGAGAGTTGTAAACGAAAATCATGCCACAAAATTCTCTAGCGACATTTTCAACAAATTGACACAATTTTCAAGATGCTTAACGTGGAAAATTGCCAGAGCCCAGAGTCACAGAGTCACACAAGGACTGGGACTGGGACTGGACAGGGGCATTTCTGGGTGAGGGGTTGACATTATAAAGAGGGGGAAGGGGGCTGGGTGGGTAGAAAGTGTCGGCACTCAATGCGCTACACGACACTTGGCGCCTTTGTTTTCACACGCCCCAAAAGGCACTAAAGTGCCATTTTAGGCTGCTCAAGTGGAGCCCAACAACAACAACAACGAGAACAGCAACAACAACAACAACAACACCCGAAGCAGCACTTGAAAGTTGCAGTCCATCCCCTTTTCACTGCCTGCCCCTTTCCTCTCCAGAAAAGCAAACAAAGCTCAGCCAACAGCATCGACGATGGCGACAAATTAGAATGCCTCCAGACTTCTGCCTCTACCCCCTCCCCTCCCCAGCCCCCTTAATTTTTGCAAATTGACTGCAACCATGTTGGAGCAGAGGCGTACACTGAATAAAGGGCGGACGGGGGGCGTGGCACCGTAAACACTTCACACGCAGCGCATCCCTAAAAATCGTTGCCAACGCCTTTTTTTAGCCAGCTTGTTCCCATGACGGCCGTCGATTAAATGCTGCTCCCAATCCCCCCTCTCCCCCTCCCCTTTCACTCTACACTGCCTTCAGTTTCAGTCTCCAATTCCAAGGCGGCAGCATCGCAATTGAAGCGATCAAAGGCCATAAATTTATGCAAATTATTTTCACGCCTTTTTAGATATGCGATTTCTTTCATTCTTCATTCTTCAGCGTCTGCTTCTGCCTTCTGCTTTCTCTTCTTCTGCCTTTTATGCCCTTAGCTTAGGCTAATCCAAGAGTCGTGTATGGCAATGGAATACATAATGCCAGAGCCAAAGCAGGAACAGCGTTTTTTAGCTATAAACAAGCTAGAAATGTATTCAAATTAGAAGTCACTTAAGTCAGTTAGTAAGTCAATAAGTAAGATAGTTAGTCTGTGATCAACTTCTGTGGAAAACAGAGCTTTATATTTGAACCAAAACCACAAAAGTGTCTGAGCAGTAACAGCTTGGAATAACACCTTTTTACAAGGTGACAAAAAAATGTGTTTTCAAAAAGGAAAATTTAAAAACTGAGATATTAATGTAGAAATTTAAAAATTTATACTTTTTTTTAAATTTATTTTAGTTCTTTGGTTCAACAGTTGATTGCTTAAAATGATTGTAAGAAAAACTCACCCATAATTCCATTTCAAATTTAGGTCTAGAAGTGCTTTAGAGAAGAAGGTTTTTATCATTGTAGATGTCTTATATACGATATATTTCCAAATTTGGCATTAATTTTTATACATTTGATGTCAAAATATCGCTTCAATTAATTACTTTAACTTTGGAATTCATAACACATTGATTGACAGCAAGTAGAAATTCAAAGCACTTTATAAGGGACTTTTGTTTTGGTTTAAAAGTAGCTAATTCAGGTTTGGGAGTTCTTTGCCTTACACGACTTAAAAAATACATAAAGTGTAATTTTTGTAATGAACATATGAATTTGATGTAACTTAGTTTAGTGTTAGATAATATTTTCAATCGTTATCAAACATCTTATTTCGAAATTGAAAAAATGTACATTGGATTAATAATATTAAATCGCTACGTTTTACTGTCGCCTTTAAGCATAGACAAACTTAAATGTAAATTCTCTTTCAAAAGATTATTAGGTACACTCTTCAATCTTTAGCTTTCAGCTTTAATACTCATCATTTATTGATTGAGTTTAAGAACCTAGAGAAGCTATTAAGTAGCTTCTACTGTGAAACGGATATATATATTTAACTCCAGGAAAATATTCTATTTGCTTCCTTGAGAGCCGTCAGAGTCTCGATTTTTGAATGTTATTAGACAATTAATACCAAAACTTATTGACTGTCTGTTGTCGCTTTGTATCTTAAGGTACTTCCAATTCTGTGAGGAATTCCTCAGTGACTTTCTAGACTCTAGTTGCAGTTGAAGATTGAAACGAGTGTTATGTAAATCTCGTTAATCTCGACCTTCTGCTAGCTACTTAAACTCAACTTAAATACTAAATCCCAACACTCTATAAGCCACTTTCCGGCCTGGCTAATAAGTTAAGTATGTATAAAAAGCGGCAAACGGAAGCTGCTTTCAGCCGTGAAAGTGGAAAGTCATTTAGAGGTAGGAAAGAGGGAGTAGGAAACGGAAGGGAAATGGAAGGCAATGGGAAGGGAAGTCCAGGTGTTGCCAGATCGCGTTCACGCGCGTTCGTTTGTTGACCAAACCAAAGCAAAGCAAACCGAACCAAAAACCGGGACCAAGTCAGGCAGGCAATTAGCTAAATGGTTTTTTATGGCCAACGGAGCAGATGTTTGGATGATTCTTGATAGCCAAAGCGGTTGCAATTTGAAGCTACAGCTGAGTCCGTGAGTCCGTGAGTCCGTGCGACCAATTGCCAACTGCAACCCACATCAAATGCTCAGCTCGCGGTTGTTCCGCCTTCAAAAGCCTCCGTCCACTTTTTATGGTTTTTTGCCGGTTTATTTTGGGCGCCAACGTGTGAGAATTTTGCGTAATTGAGTTTTAACTTCAAAGCACGCTAACCGCATGCACTTGAATGAGGTCCGAGCTCAGTTTGTTGTTGTTGTTGCTGAGCTGATTTGCATATGCGGCAAGAACATTTCATTCTATCCAGTTTAGTGTATTTTTTTTTTTTTTTTTTTTTTTTTTTGGGGCGTCGTCGACGAGGCGAAAGGTCAACTCTGCCCAGGGCATGAACATGAGCAGCACATGAATTTAGCACATGTTGGGCAGGGAGTGGGTAAGGGGTTTAGGGGTTGAGGGGTTGACGGGGGGTTAGGGTGTATTTGAGCTGTCAACACCTCCCAGTCCGCCTTTTTTGCCGGTAAGGGGTGTCAGGTTAGTCAGGGAGTCAGGTGAAAAATGAAAAATGCTAGCTGGAAAATGGAAAATGGAAACGAAATGAAAATGCCAAGTGATTCAAATTAGTGAACAGAACACTTGAAATTGCGCTCCGACGAGAATGGATAAACACTTAATTTATCAAAATTGAGCTTGTTATGCTAATAGAAAGGCAGACATTGAAATTGCAGAGAAGCTGAGGGAAGGAGGGGAAGAGGGGAAGAGAACAGCATAGAGAGTAGTTGAGTAAGAGTGAGATGTATGGATAATTTTAATGAAATGCTCACAGATTGGCTTCTATGCCAAAAAATAAACCAAAAAGTGGCTATGGAGAGACAGAAGCAAACACACACATGAGCCAAGAAGGATTCGACAGACTCACTGGAGTACTATCTGCCCCCTCTCCTGCCCCTCTCCCCGCCCCTTTGTCTGGCGGGGCCAAAGGCAAAGTCATAACTTCACTTATCAACATTAGCTGTTGCATGGAGCGAGAGAGAGTGAGGAGAGAGAAGAGAGAGAGGGGAATTTGTGTTTGGGATATTCATACATTTTAATACGCTGTTTATATTTTATGAAGGCAAATGAATGCACAAGGAAATGAACGAGCCAAATGAATGAAATGAGCGACTATCTCCCTTTCCCTGCCACTCCCCTTTCCCCTTCCCTTTATTTGACCCTAACCCCCCTATCAAAAAATTCAACACCATGTAACCAGCTAACTCTATGTCTCACTCTTTCTCCCTCTAGCCCTCTCTCTCTCACTCTCTTCCTGTGTGTGTGTGGCCCAAATGCAGACAAGGCTGGCGCAAGTATTCTGGCAACAACCTCGCTTCGAGCTATAGACGAGTTTACAGTTATCAAGGGAAAATTATCATCTGCCATGAATCTCGATAAAATTCATATTCATATGCGAGTCGTGGGCAACAACAAGACAACGAGCGACAAAGGGGCACAAGGGGGACAAGGGACGAGTCCACAATGTATCTAGCTGGTAGCTAACCGCACACACACACACACACACACACACACACACACACACACACACACACACACACACACACACACACACACACACACACACACACATTCATTACGTCGCCTGGCGTCCCAAAATGGAATACAGCAAGTGGACGTTGTTGGGTCACAGGAAGCGCCAAAAAGACAGCTAGATATGAATGGAGAGCAAGACAGAGAGAGAGAGAGAAAGGAGACACGCTTTGCATGCGAGGCAACAACAGCAACAACAACAACAACAACAACAACAACAACAACAACAACAATTGCCCGATATGAAACCGGCTCACAACTAATTTTTGGGGAAACAAATGACTTTCGCTCACACTCCTCAAGCCCCATCCATTTGCCTCACTCTCTCACTCTTTCTCTCTATCTGTCTCCGTCTCTCTCTCTTACTCTTTTCCCTTTACTCCTAGCTATAACTTCAACTTTGCTAGCTGCATTTGCGCTTAAAGTTGCAACGCACTTGAAGCAAACGATTTTGCCCACAAATGTAGGCAACACAATTTGATCAGCTTCTTATATTAAATTCGCTTTAAGCTTTGAAAATCATTTAGGACAAGCACAAATCCCTAAAAAGAAATTGTCGACAGTATTTTTAAACTTTTTGCTATAAACAAATTCTTTTCTTAAATTTGAGCATACGTCTCTTCACTTTAAGTCAACTGCAGAAATCAAAACTATTATTTTGTTATTAAATTCCGATTCGTTACATTTTCATATTGTTTTATATTATTTTAAATCGTAGTATACAGACATGTAAAGCTTTTAGATTCGTAATTAAAAGTGTGAATATGTTTCAAAACATATCCATAACTTATTAATCAAGGTAAATTTTTAGCGAATAATGCTTATGCATTAATCATAGGGTTATTCATGTGGGACTTTGGATAAAAAAATATTTGTATAATTACATTAGCTTTAATTGTTCTGCTTGTCTTAATTTTGTTGATAAAATAATTATTTGTGGTGTCTGTCTACAATATAAAAATGTCAAATAAAAAAAAAATAGATAAATTTAAGCAATTATTTTTAATTAGTACTATTTTTTTTAATATGACATTTTTACAAATGTTAAGTATTCTGCTAAATATAAAGTAACAATTATTTTAAATTTAATATTATAAGTATTCTTAAATTTTATTTTTTATAAAAAGTTAGATATTTGGTATATTGACCTTATTTTTAAAAAATTGAAATTCCAAAAAAGTTTTCTCCGACGAGGATGGGATTCGAACCCACGCGTGCAGAGCACATTGGATTAGCAGTCCAACGCCTTAACCTCTCGGCCACCTCGTCACATATACATTTAAATAAATAAACATGTATTCAAATGATTACGAATTGATAAAACTAAATGCAGTCGAGCCTCCCTAACTCGAATCACCATTATCCAAAGAAAAGGTTCGAGTTATGGAGAAATTCGACTTATAGAGTTCTTTTTTTAAGTTTATTAATTTTACTGCCACTCATTTAGCTCGAGTTTGAGAGAAATTCGAGTTGTAAAACTTCGAGATATGAAAGTAAGACTAAACCATTTCTAAATTCGCATTAAGCACAAATCCTTATGCACTGAAAAAAAGAATCTTTTGTATAATCTCTTTATTCAATCTGTCAATAGGCAATACTTAAATATTTAAATAAATTTATTAATAAATATAGTAAACATAAATATATATGCCAAATCTTTTGTAAATAAGCATTAAGCATATTTTTATTTGCCCTAAAAAGTCGGCAACACTTTTTGGTAAGTTCTCTTAAAGCTAAAATCGCGTGCGCTCAAAAGTAGGCAACACTCTTGTGTTTGCTTGTATATAGACAGCACTTAAATATTTACAGTTACAGCTTGTACTACCTGCAGTTAAGAGATAAAAGTGCGCGTGCTGTCCGCTGCTTGAAGCAAACAAGCACACACACAGAGAGAGAGAGGGGGAAAGAGAGGGAGGGAAACACGCACAGCATGCGGCGGGCAAAAGGAGTTCATTAGCTTGGCAAAGGGTTTAATTACCTACTCTGTTCATTTAGCGCCACTTGCGCTCACGCGCTGTTGAGCAATGCACACCGAAGCAAACCAAACCAGACCAAAAAAGCCGACTCAACAAGCACAGAGGACAGAGGACAGCGGACAGGGGAACAGGTAAAGAGCACAGGTAAAACAGCTCAGCTGCCCTCGTCTGAGAACTGAGAACTGAACTGAGAGATGAGAGCTGAGAGCTGAGAGTTGTTGGTTGCAGCCAACGAAATGCGTTGACTTCTGCTCCTGCGGCCAGTCAGGATGTCGGGATGTAAGGCTGTAAGGATGTCAGGACGGCAGTCAAAGACGCAGCCCATTTGGCTGGCAAACACACAACTTTGCCATGCACACAGTTAATTAAAAAAAGTGCGCAAAAAAATGCCCGCGAATATCGTTAAAAATTAGTAGGCAAATAATAAAAAGAGAGAGAGAAGAGCAAATACTCTAACGAAACTCAGATTAATAAAAATATGCGTTAGCTAAAATTTAAATTCATCTTAAAACTAAAGCTTAAATTATATATGGTAATTTATAACTATACATATATTTCTTTTGCTTATTAATTGTATGAGTGTTAATTTAATATAAATTATATTTAAAAATCATTGTTTGTAATAGTGATAAATGACCTAAATATTTAGCGTTAGATTGTAGCACTAGGATGTAAAATAAAAATAAGAATACATTTCCTGAACATGGCTAAATTAATTACGTTTTTTAATATATATAATTATCATTATTCCTTGATTTTATAGAATTATTTTATTTATAACTGGGATGTGTTTGTAAGAAGCCAAATATTTTCTCATCATTCACCTACTGCTTCTATGACAGCTTTATTTTATACTATATGTTACATATCGATTTTGTTGGTAAAATATTTAGAATATTTGAGGTTGTGTTTAATTGTGTTTCTGAAAATGTTCTAAAATATTTTTGGTTTTCCTTAAATATGATTTAGTGAATTTCGTAAAAACTAAAAACAACACAATTTTGTATAAATTATTTTAATTATTATAATTTAAGAGATTGAGAACTTTAATTTTATACACCGATGACAAATTGCCTTTTAAATACTTGAGAATTTTCAAATTTGATAGGAAAACAATTATTTTTCAAAAGTAAAAAAGTAATAAAAAATAATAAAAGATGATATTTTTTATTTTGTATTTTGTTTTTTGTAAGCTCATTCGATAGCTCGAAAGTCTTAGTACAAATATGAGTTTGGAAGATACATATGTATATTTATAATCAAATTGCACCAGATTGATATAATTTACCATTTACAATTTATATGGATTTGATGACTAAATTGACAGATCTCGAAAACTATTTATACTTCTATTTACTCAGATTTCAGCAGACACTGTCAATGGCATAATTGCTGACAAAGTCATGCTAAACTCAGCGAGAGTGTATTTAAAAATAAAATGAAAAAGCGTACGAAGTGCGCTTGGTCCAAATTGAGGCATAGGCATAAAAAAGGCAGCCTCGAACTCAACTCGACTTGCCAGCCGTGAAGTGGCTGCTTGAGCGACTGCTGAGCGAGTTCTTCCGGTCTGCCCCGCCCCCGCCCCTGACACGCCCCTGGGCTAACTGGCCCCGCGCGCTTTACAATTAACGTGAAAGATACACGACAAAAGTGACGCTGGAGTTGAAGTTGTAGTTGAAACTGAACTTGGAGTTGAAGTTGAAGTTGAAGCTGAAGATGCAGCAAAAGCAACTGAACTTGCCCCTTCCCCGTTCATGTCTTAATTCACGAGTCTCGCTTCATCTTTGACTACAGCGAAACATGAAAGAAATTAGCAACGTGGCCGAAAAGCAGCCAGAAAAGGTAAAGGGAAAGGGGAAATGGGAAAGTCAGCGGCAACCTGACCTTCTACTAGACTTGTCCCATTCCCCCTCCTCCCCTTTAGCCCCTGCCCCATCTCCCTTCTCCCTCGCACGCGCCACAGCACGGGGCACACTCTTAAGGCGTACTTATTACACCTGAGCTGCAGCTAAGTATGTTTACAAGATGTTCCGGCTGAGCGGAGTACGGAATACGGAATACGGACCGGGAAATGGGAAGTGGGTGGAAGGGGGAAGGGGGAATAGGGGAAACAGGAAATGGCAGACGCGGCAAACTCGGCATTCCTTTCTTCCCTCTTTCCCTCTGCGAATAAGGGCGTTTATTTTTAAAATAAATGTGCACAAACAAATGGTTAATTGTAGATGCTAAAAGTTGGCAATTGGCTTCAGGTGATTGAGGCAATTGCTAGACGTTTACATATATCTATGACAATAATTCCAATAAACATATTTTATGGTTTGATCAATTATCATTTCTCAGAGATTTTTCTTTATATTTATTTATTTATTTATTCATTTATTTATTTATTTATTAACTAATTCACTGGTTCAATTAAATCTACACAGGTTATCAATAGTTAAAAGATGGGAAGCTCATTTATCAAAGAGATGATGAGCTAATTAACGAATTGTCTTGAATCAATCAGACTGAACACAATCAGCTGTAATATATTTTATTTAAATTACAAGATATCTGTAAGCATTTCATATCGCTTTTAAGGTTCATATTTAATTTATATGCCACTATTTCCTATATATATTTTATTTTCTTTTTCAAAATTTATATTTCGTTTTAGTAACAAGGGCTTGCAATATCTATTTAATTTCTTTTTTCAAATCATGGTAAATATTTTCATTCAGCTCTTTCCATTTACTTTGTTTTTGTTCTATTCTAAACTGATTTTCTGCCCTGGTTCATAGTATTTTTCTTCCTTTATATTATTTAGACCCCGTACTTTAAAAAAGTAAAGGGGTCTATTAACTTTGTCACAAAAAAAATGTGCGTAACAGGCAGAAGGAGGCGTGGCAGACCCCATAAAGTATATATATTCTTGATCAGCATCAACAGCCGAGTTGATATAGCCATGTCCGTCTGTCCGTCTGTCTGTCTGTCCGTCTGTCCGTCTGTCCGTCTGTAAGAGCGCCTAGATCTCAGAGACTATAAGAGCTAGAGACTCCAAACTTGGTATGTAGGTTCGTCTATATTGGGAGCAGATCGAGTTTGTTTTAAATTTTGGGTCGGACCACTATATCATATAGCTCCCATAGGAACAATCAGTCGAAAATCAAGTCTTAGTATGAAAATCTTTTTTGCTGTTTGAGATATTTCAACCAAACTGACAGAATATGTATAAAAGATGGTCCCGTACATACTGATCAAATTTTATTGAAATCGGATTACTATATCATATAGCTGCCATAGGAAAAATAAGTCGAAAATCAAGTCTTAGTATGAAAATCTTTTTTGTTGTTTGAGATAACTAAATTAAACTGACAGAATATGCATATGGGATGGACCCATACATACTGACCAAATTTGGTTGGAATCGAACTACTATATCATATAGATCCCATAGGAACAATCAGTTGAAAATCATGTCTTAGTATGGAAAACTTTTTTGCTGTTTGAGATATTTCAACCAAACTAACAGAATATGTATAAAAGATGGTCCCGTACATACTGATCAAATTTGATTGAAATCGGATTACTATATCATATAGCTGCCATAGGAACGATCAGTCCAAATTAAGTCTAAGTATGAAAATCTTTCTGTTGTTTGAGATATCTTTATAATAAGTACGGGGTCTCCGACAGTCGAGTACCGCTCGACTGTAGCACCGCCGACTAGTTTTTTCATAAAGCTATACATTTCTCCATTACAATTAAAAACAATTAATAGATATATTTCAAAAGTCTACGGCAATTATAAGAGTAAAGAAATTATTACAAAAATTATTTAATGACAATAATTTAGTAATTATATTAAAAAAAGTAAATAATAAGAATAATAGAAGAGCTTTAGTTGAGCCCAATCTGGACTTGACTTTCGCCCTTCCCCGTCAATTGAAAGTTGATGACACGAGACAATCGCGGCCTAAACTAAGCTAAACTCTGCTTTAAATGGGCTGGCAACTCTGGCTGTGATTGCCACTCGACTCCTTTGTTGTGCTGTGTTGTGTTTGCGATGTATAAATATAGTAAATCCTTTAACTGTCGCTCGCTTCGCAATGACAGCAAATAAATTTTACCCAAGGGGGTAATCGACGAAATATATTCGATAAGAAATTTGTAATACAAGATGATGTAATCATCGATTCGGGGATGGAAGCAAAGCAAGATGGAAGGAAGGAAGTAGTAGAAAGGAAAGGAAAGGAAAGGGTCTCTCCCCGCACTGATTGCTGAGATGGAGACGGAGAACAAGAACAAGACATGAGATGTGGATTGGGATGTTGGAATGGGTTCAATTCTATCGGTTCAATTCTATCGGATTCGGTTCAGTTCGATTCGGTTTCTCGTTTATGCCCAAAAAGGGGCCACCTGCTGTTCTGCTTCTTGGCCCAAAGAGAGATAGCTGTTAGCTGTTGTTGTTGTTGCTGTTGTTGTTGTTGTCACTGCAAGCCGAATTGCTTGGAGAGTTGTAACGTGACTAACGGCGCCACAAAGGTGTCGTCTGCCCTCTTAAGAGGGATATTTGAAACTCGGGCAATTGATACAAAGTGTGGGAGTCTCTCATTCTCAGTGTCTCAGTCTCAGTGTCTCAGATTCAGAGTCTCAAAGTCAGAAACTGAAGCTAGTCGCATGCAGCGATTGCTTTTTAATCGATTCCATTTACAAATAAATTGCTTGGGCCGTTCGTTTGCCACAAGATTTATCTATCCACATCGACTGCCAATCTTGGCCCCAAAAACAACTCGAGGTCTAAGCACAAACATTGTATCTTCATTACGAGCACATTAAGACACCAGTTAACACATGGGTCACAGTTCCTTTTGGACTTAGATCTTTTATTTCTAGCTTGGATCTTTAACTGGCCAACTGCATTTTTAATAAATGTCTTTGCACCTTATTGATAATGGTATTCCATCTGAGGAGAAAATTTACCTACAACATTTAGTATTTTATATATACTTAAGACTGTTTTTTCTATCACCGAATACAGAATACTTAATTCATTTTTTCTTAGCCCATCTTATTCGTATGTTTATTAACAGAGAATGTTATGTTCGTTAACAGACTATGTTATCTTATTTACAGCTTATGTTATTAAATTATTATAACAAGATACAAATAAACGGTAATTACACCTATATTATATTATTTACAGAGTATGTTATGTGATTTACAGTGATTATTATGCTATTTACAGTATATTTCACCGAATAAAAAATACTTAACCCTCTAAGGCTACTTTTGAAAATAATGAAGATACAGAAGTCCAGTAATTTTTTCTAAGATGAACTTGGGTCTCTGAATTCAAAAATGAACTCAGAAAAGGTGTACATGGCTTCGTTTACCTGTAAGGTGACAAAATGTAAAAAGTGTCTCAAGGCTATTTTGGGGCTATCAGTGAAAAAAGTCGGTTGAAAATATGTTTACAAATTAGATTTGTCATTTATCTGTGGTTATGTATCACCAACCAATTAGATTTTGCTGTTTGTGCAGCATACGAGCAGATTGAAATTGACCCTCCTGAGATTTTTCGTGTAAGAAAAACGGAAAAGACACTTGGCATGTCCAAGTCAAAATAAAAGCACCATTAAAAGCTTCCTAATGCTTTAAAGCTTGCTGCATATGTCAAGCTGTGTTTATTAGCAACAGTTAAAAAATATTTTCATGTTAAAAAACGGATTAGTTTTTTAGTTATTGTGATTTAACGGATAAGTGTCTTGAGGCAGGCTTACGTGTTAGAGGGTTAATTCATCTTTTCTGGGTATATCTTATTCGTATGTCAATAAAGAGAATGTTATTTTCATTAACAGAGTATGTTATCTTATTTACAGTGTATGTTACTTAATTGTAACAGCGTGGTGCAAACAAGCAATAATTACATTTAATTAGTATTTATATCCCTATGTTATGTTTTTTACAGTGTATGTTATGTTATTTACAGTATATTTTATATCCCATAAAAAAAACCTCTTTACGAGGCAAAAGTCTAGTGACGAAAACATTTTCATGGCCCAAAATTTCTGATATCCAATTTTGTGACGAATAATATTAAGTTTTACATAACACAGCATCTAGTCGACTAATGTATACTCCTTAAATAAAAATCTATATACCACAATAGTATTTAATGTTAATCAAAACTTATTATTATTTCACAATCGTATTGATTTAGATATATCGAAACTTAATTCCTTGAGGGGTTTCCATTTGTGCATCTTCAATCTTTTCGGATATCTACGACGCCAATTGTGGACTCTGATTTGGATGACGATTTTGAATCTGTGTCGGACTCCGATTCCAAGTCCAATGCTGATTTCAACTTATTGCTATTATCTTCCATTTTGTCTTTCGAAGTCCGATATGTGCAATATAAATTTTTGATCTTAACGGCCAATGCTGCAAATTTATCGCTTGTTAGATGGACCATCGGATTGACGTGCTCGTAAACCCGGTACTCAATATCAATTAATTGAGTCAGTATCTGAGACACTGTTTGTTTCAGTTGCATTATTTGCTCTGCGGTAAATGGTTCGATGCGATTCAATTTTTGTGTGCGTTTCTTAACTTTTTTCCTTTTAGCTAGAGATATTTTTTTATTCTCTTGAGGACTTGGGATTGTCTTCTTTCCCATATCTGTTTTCTCGTCTATTTTATTGTCCTCTACATTTGCAATTTTCTTGTTTTCTATCTCCAATTTCGTTGAAATTGGAGATAGAAAACAAGAAAATTGCAAATGTAGAGAACCTCCACTTCAGAAATATTCTTATTTTCTATCTCCAAATTATTCTGCATTTCCTGCTCCATTTTCTTCGTTTCCATCGCCTCGTCTTCCGTGTCGCCTATTTTCTCAATTTCCTTCTCACTTGTCAAATCATTTTTCTCCTTCTTCCAGAATGCCTTAAGACATCCAAATGTTACTAGTAAAATAGTTCCTAATAACCCAAATAAAATCTCCATCTTTTTATCAATAATAAATGTTTTGAAAATTATTATGACTAGTGTATAGAGATTGTGCTCAGAGCCAACTAGATTTGAAATCGAAGTAGGCACACTACCCTCTCTTTTGCAGGGTATAATAAACCATAAAAAAACTCTTTACGAGGTAAAAGTCTAGTGACGAAAACATTTTCATGCCCCAAAATTTCTGATATCCAATTTTGTGATGAATAATATTAAGTTTTACATATAAATTATTTTAAACAAAATTTTTAAGCTAAATCAACGATTTGATCCTAACAAACAGACAAACGGACAAACAGACAAACAGACAGACTGACTTTTCATCTCATTTTCGGAAGGCCACCAAAAATTTTAAAATTAATTATCCTTTGAACCTGTAATCGGATTTCAATGATCGAGGTGTCATTCGACGCGTATTTTTGATTAGAAAAGCAAAAAATTAAAAAGGCTCCAACGGCCCCATTAGCTCCAATCATTAAAATTTTGTCCCTCTCACTTACACCTGTTGATCTCACGAATTAGGTGAGTAAGTTAAATTGATACATTTCGATCGGTATATAACTCGACCTGATCGGACAGTCATAGCAAATTTTCCATTCTTCCTGTGTATATATGCTAGTCGCCTTCGCACCCTTCGTGCTGCTTTCGTCACTAGCGCGGACTGCCGTCCGCAGTAATAAAATGTCATTGAATTAATATCTGAATTTATATTCCTGCTACTAACTGACATGTCGAACTTCTCTAACTCGAACTTCCCTAACTCGAATTTTCTCTAACTCGAACAAAATCGAGTGGCAATAGCGTTTACTGAGCAAATTTCATACAATTCTGTCTCCCTAACTCGAACTTCCCTAACTCGAATTTCTCCCTAACTCGAACAAAAATATTGGCCCGTACTTCTGTAAGTCGAATTTTTCGGGAAAATCTCCAACAAAGTTTGAATTTTTTGTATCGTTTCTGCTTTATGCTTTTGTTAACGGATCGTTTATATTGATTTACATTAGTATATAGTGATGAAATATGATAGAATATTGCATCAAAAATTACTTAAGCTTGTGAAATTGCTATAGGGAAGAAGTTCGAAATGTACTTCTTTGTCAGCGCATCAGTGTACTAAAATGTTTAAGGAAATATTCAAACTTATTAGTAGTTAAGGAATTTGAAAGTAGACCAAATAAATTAAAGTTGCTGAAAAATGTGGTATCTCAGCAAAAACATTTTTCACTATATTAAAAAATGAAATATTAATTATGATGACATTTGAATAGGGAACTTATACTGGATACAGCAAAATAACGAAGAAACCAATTTTTGAGAATATTAACAGGTCTTGAACAAACTGGAATCCCTTTTTGTTGAAAATAACAGAAAAAATTGAAATTGGAATTGTACTTATGATTGAATGCATTTGTAGTTTCTTTTAAAGCACTAAAAAAAAATTCCCTAACTCGAAGTCTCCCTAACTCGAACTTTTTCTTGGATAATGGTGATTCGAGTTAGGGAAGTTCGACTGTATGTGAAATGTGATCATTTAATTAATGAATTAATTTTAATTATAATATAATATATAAATATAATTAATGTATGCTGCACAATTCTAAACATATACTTAGTATTTAGTGCACTTATATATCTGTTCCTTCCAGCTCTGTCTCGCATTTTCTTTCAGTGCAGTGCAAATGCTGCGGTGGCTTTTAATGAAGTTACGCGGCGAGTTGAAAGCAGCTCGGAAGGAGTTTGAAGTATCTGCAGCCAGAGTCGACTTTTTACGAGCATCTTTGGGTAATGGCAACTGCGCTGGAAAAGTGGAAAACAGGAAAAGTGGAAAATTGGTCAATGACGTTGCCTACTTTTGACGACAGCAGAAAAGCAGCGCAACAAATGAAAGTGGAGTGAATCTCTTTTTATGCGGGAGACAGCAGCTGTAGGAGGCAATGAGTGTTGAGGAATGAGGCGAACTGAAGGAAACTGAAGGGAACTGAGGGGAACTTATTGGGCTTGGTTTGGTTGGAAGTAAGTAATCAAAGCGTTTGGCGCTAAGTGAAAACGCACTTAGGCCCAAATGATGTTGATGCTGTTGCTGATGATGATGATGATGATGCTGATGCTGTTGATGATGATGATGCCGAACGGAAAGAATAACAATAATAATTTGAAAATTATGAAAGCTATAAACGCATAAATTTTGTTCACTTTCACGAAAGGCGAACGCAGCCATTATATACGACATTTTAATAATTTTCCACACGCCGTCGACTCGTAACTTTCTTGCTTGGGAGTATCTATATGTATAGACGGGGTTGCACACACACACACACACACACACACAGATACACACAGATACAGATAGAGAGACAGACACAGACACATAAAAATGCCTATGGAAAGCAACACTATATAAAAATTCATAATGCAAACATAAATTTTCATTTGAATATTTTGCTGTCTTGCGAAAATCGCTGCCGTCGTCAAAAGCGCGAGAAAAGTGTGTGTGTGCGAGAGAGAGAGAGAGAGAGAGAGAGTGAGTGTGTGAGTGAGAGTGAGAGGGAGTCTTGTGATGTTTTACTCCTTGCCGATAGAGACGCGTTTCAAATGGGCTCTGTCTCTGAGGCTGTGTGCATTTTTCTGGGAGTCAGAGTTGGCGTTGGAGTTGGAGTCGTGGCAAGGACGTCACAGAAAACGATAATGGCGCTAGCGTCAGATGCTCCTCTCTCTCTCGCTCTCTCTTCCCCTCTTTCACTCTCCTTCACTCTGTGTGCAATCTTCTTTCGGGTGTTGTAAACATTTTCCAGTCGACATCATATGAATTATGGGGGTCGTACCGCGAAAAGCTTTTATAATCGCGCGCAAATCGCGCAAAGTATTACACAAAAATTATGTACATGCTATGTGCATACTTACCCCCCACCCCTGACCCCCCCTAAGTGTGTGTGTGTGTGTGTGTGTGTGTTTGGCAACAGCAAAATGGCCAAAATATGTTTGCATTCTGCGGCTTGACAAGTTAATGCGCTGCTCGCTGCTCGCTGTCGAGGAATCGAGCAATCGACCAGCCAGCTCAAGGATTCTCAGACTTCAACTCTGTTTCAGTTGTGGTCGGAGGGGAAGGGGGAAGTGTGGGGAGGGGGGCTAAACAGGAGTCTGGTGTGTGTAACTCAAATTGGATAACTAGCAAAGTCGAGCAGGGAACTTTAAGTTCGCCCAAATATTTACAATCTCACTGACTGCGAAAAGAGTTGAGAAATGTATTTAAATCGTATGCAGCATTCAGATCTGAGATCTATCGATACATTTGCATTTTAAAGTTACATTTGTATGCAATAATGTTATTTCAATTTCAATGATGACTGTGCATGCAAAAGATACAAGGAATTTGTGCTTTACACACATATTTGTATTCAAGATACATTTGTATCCAACACTATGCTTTAGATACAAAGAGCTTATTCTGAAGATATATTTCTGTATTGAAGATACATTTATGCCTCATAGATACTAGTAAACTTCATAGATGCCAAAATTGTATGCTATAGATACATTTCTGTACTGAAGATACACTTTTATCTCTAAGATACCTTTCCATAATTGCAAATGTAACAATTTAAAAATATCTGTATTGAAGATAAATTTTTAATGCATGCAGATTAACTTAAGGATACAAATATGTATTGGGGAAAAATTTGGTACTAATATAAATAATTGTAATTCATAGATTATTGTGTATTAAAAAGATTCAAAAAGTGTAGCGACTTAAATGCATTGAAGATACAGATGCGTGTCATATTTACTTTCATTTCATAATAAATAGGCTTGTATCTTACAGATACATTTGAATCTCACAGATACATATTAGTCTTACAGACACATTTTAATCTTACAGAGACATTTGAATCTTACAGATACATTTGAATTTTACAGATACATTTTAATCCTACAGATACATTTGAATCTTACAGATACATTTGTACCTGAATTATGCTATGTTGTTGTACAAATATTATAAACTGCTTAAAGCTTTCATAGTCAGACAGGAATATGCCTTTTGCTAAAACTTCGTCTATAATTCCCAATTAGTTTAAGCCAAAAATTAACTTAAGTTAGACTGATGGGGAACAATGAAATATTCAAAGCGAATATTTTTAATGTACACCCCACAAAATAATGGAGCACCCTCTCTCTCTCTCTCTGTCTCTCTCTCTCTCTCTCTCTCTCTCTATCTCTGTCTTTCACACCTTTTGATTGGCTGCATTTCGAATTTGACCCCTTGCAATTATTGCAGGCAATGAATGCAACACATGTTCAAACACACACTCCGACATGTGAACTCTGAACTGAGGCCAATGAACAACACGACATCAACTCCAGCAATTGCCCCCAGTAAGTGCAGAGAGGGGGGATTGAGGAGTTGCTGGTTAATTGAGTGCACAGAGTCGCACCCACAGCATCCGTTGTGGAATTGGCAGTGCCAAATGGAAGTGGAAGTGGAAATGGAAATGGAGTCAAATCGTTGACAAATGGAGCGACCAGCAAAGCACCAGTAAAAGAGGGAGAAGGAGCAGAAGAGAGAGAGAGAGAGAAATGTGAATGTGAATGATGGCGAATGGCCAACAAGTGAAATTGATGACTGGCCATCAATTTGGCTGGCCGCGATAACCAATCTGCAGGCAATCTACACGAGCCATGACCTTGTCACTGAGAGTGAGTGAGAGGGAGAGAGTGAGTGAAAGAGTGAGAGAGGTGGAGAGTTGTGTGGTCAGCAACATGCCAATAAATGTTCCCCTCTTTCTTTTTATCTTTGGCACGCGGTCAACAGTTGAAAGTCACGTTTTGCATGTGAAAAACAACAACAGGCCAATCTATCCATCTAACATATCTATATCTCTCTCTATGGGTGTGCATGTGTGTGTATTTGTTGTGTCTATCTAGCTGTGCACTGTGGACACTTTGACCAATTTAATTTATTAATTAATGAACAAATTTTTAACTTTTGAGAAACATCCATGTCTAAATTTTCGTGTAGAAAATTATATCTTTTTAAATTAATGTAATATTTATTAAAATATTGTAATATTTATTGTAATTAATTATGTTAATATCTACTGCATATATTGGATCTGTTATATAATTAAAGGCAACAATGTTCGCTTTTCAAATAAATAAATAAAAAATAAACTAAGAACTCAAACATTTAACATTCATTGCTAACTTGTAGTTTTTAAATGATTTTCTTGATTATCGAAACCGAAACCGAAATTAATTTTTATTAGAGAACTGAATAACCAAAACAAAAAATTTTTTTAACATTTATATGTTGTCTTCAGTGGACATAACTTAGCTTAAAATTCCAGAATAATTTTACATTTTGTTCCGATTTAATTTAGACAAGCAGTATAAATATTTTGACAAAACTAAAGTTCATTTAGCCCATTGAGTAACCATTGAAACTTTTGAATTTTGCTAAAAGTCTATTTTTTTGACTTTTTTCCTTGGTCTCAAAAAAAAAAATTTAAATGCAAAAAGTTTCTCCTAGCAATTTCAATAGTGACTGTAAAAAAATGTTTTTCAAAAATCTTTTCGCTGGTATTAGTTGTATTGTATGTATTCATGAAGTAAGTTCAAATTATGAGTTGATTTAACTGTAGTTTTGTCAAAATATTTATGCCGTCGACTGTACATAAAATATATATTTTTAAACATGTACAATGAACTCTAAAGTTATTTAAACTTTAACAGCTGTTCTATCAACTTTAACTAGCTGTAATATTAACTTTAACAGTTGTTATACTAACTTTAACAGCTGTAACATTAACAGTGGACTGTTAAGTTAACATTTCTCGTATGTAACATACAATTTTGCTGTATTTATATTGGATTATTTACAATGAATTATTTATAATGTGAAAAATTGAATTGAAAATGTCACAGAAACTGTTGAAATGCCCCACAGTGCTGTGTGGGTGTGTGTGTGTGTGTGTGTGTGTGTGTATGTAATGCGGAAGGGTTTTGCTGTCGCTGCGGTCATAAAACATGCCACAAGAATTATTAATGGACCTCCAGCTGCCCCAAAAATCTCGTTCTCTCTCCTATCTCGCTCTCTCTCTCTCTCCTCTTTGCTCTCAACGGACTGTGATTGATTTCGAATCGTTTTTCAATTGGCACACAGCAGTGGTTGACTGTGGGGGGGGGGGGGGGCTGAGAAGGAGGGTCAGCAGGGAGAGTGAGTTCAGAGGTCAGACATTTGGCAGAGGGTTTATTTTGTGCGATTATTTGCATTTGACAAATTGTTTGCTTGTAAAAGTCAATGAAGCAACAGCGGCAATAAAACAAGCAGCACCTTACAGAGAGAGAGAGAGAGAGAGAGAGAGAGAGAGAGAGGAGGAGGAGAGAGAGACATATGTGTGTGTGTGTGTGTGTGTGTCTCGGTAATTATTCAAACAAATTTTTGGTCGTTTAACGCGAGACGCGAGTTTGAGTTTGAGTTTGAAATTGTAAGTTAATATCCTGTCTGTTATTGCCACACACACACTTACACACACACACACACACTTACACACACACACACTCACACACACATCTTTACAACATGCACGTCTGATGAATTGATTAAACAATTTCCTACCCTGCGTTTTTTGCATGCGACTCACAAAACACAAAACACGACGCTGACTTTTTGGGCCTTGACTTGAGTTCAGAGAGGGGGTTGAGGAGGGGTCAAGGGGGGCTCAGAGGTGCCTCAGACCTTACGGTTGGCATTGGCAACAAATCACTTTAGTTGTGCGTGATAAATTGAGTTGTTGGTTTTTTGCCGCTGCCTTTTTTCTGTTGCCTTTTGCGTTAATTGGGCCAATTTCCATCGAATCAAATGACGGCTAACACAGCAACTGCAAGGCAGCCTTATGAGCAATAACGCCCTCTACCTCTCTCTCTCTATCTTTTTCTGCTGCTGCTGTCCAGCTTGCCACATGTGTGACGTGATATTCGTTCAAAATAAATTAATATTGCAACTGAAATGAGGCAACAATGAGACAACAGGCGGAAGCGGAAGTGCTGACCTCCATATTAATGTTGTCCAAGAGCAACAACAAAAAAAATAAAAAAAAAAGAAAAGAACTTAATGTTTGTTAAGCGACAAGGCACGACTAGCACATACCCTATAGTAGGAAGTTTTACTTATTTATAAAAACTTTTGTATATTTTATAGTCAGACTAGAAAATAGAAATACATTTTTAAATTATTGCAGTCAATATAAAAACCAATTTTTAAACGAGCATGACTTGCAGATACCCTTTAAAAAAATATGATGAAAGTAGTGATGACAAAATACAACAAAAAAACGACAAATTTATCAGTGTTTTCTTTTTTTTTGTCTATATATTTAAAAAATACTAAATTTTTGCTTTGGCGATTATAATATTTCGATTTAAAACTCGATACAAAAATTGGATTTACAACAAGCGTGCCTAAAGAAATATTAATTAACAATATTTTTGTGAATTTTAAAACTTTATTAAAAGAACATATAAATATGAATCGTATTTTAAATAGAATGAGAGTAGCAATTAAATAGGTGGAGTTATAATTGTTATCGAAATTTAAAAATAAATAGGACAACATTTATGTGTAAATTGTAAAAGCAGACTGGCAGATACCCTGTAATAATAAAATATGGCAGAAAATCAAATTATTTTATTGGGACAGTCGAATTATCAGAATTAACTATAGATTTTTTTTGCTATTGTTTTCTTTTAATTCAGTTATTTAGATGCATTGATCAAACATAACCAAAAACTAAAAAACTGTACTCTAATTCCTAGGGTACATTACACTTGGGTCCGTTTTTTCAATGTACATATAAGGGGTGACGAGAAAGTTGCATGAATTTCACTTAAATTTCATACAAATTTAAGTGAAATTCAAGCGAAAGCGATTTTTGCACCCCAGATAAATTTTATTTAACAAACAATTTCAAATATGACATTGATTTCCATACGTTTTACGTCAAATTTTCTTTTCAATAGTTTTCGAACACCATATTTAGACATTGAAAAAACGGGCCTTACACTTACCAAATTAATTAAGACTGGCCTTCAAAGTTTCTCAGTACAAACGTCCGGTGATGGAAATTATAATAGAAACAATTATTTGTTTGATGTAATTTTTAAATTGCTCGAAAAAATGAATTTTTTTTTGTTTCAAAATTTTTAGCAATGTTTCAAAATTTCACAAAGCCATGAGATTCTATATTCATGCGCAGTTTTTTGTCATATTGTTAAAGCTTACTTTGAAATGTCGAAATGTCTCTCGTTTCTAATAAATTTGCCGTCACTGTAGCGCAATTTGCTTCGACAGTTTTCGACTTTCGACACTTTTACAGGGTATTTGCGTCTAGAAATAACAAGCGAGCGTGGCTGTCACAATGTCCAAATGTCCTGCCGCAGTCTGAACTCTGAGCTCTGTAGTCTGAATTCTGAAGTCTGACGGCTGCCAAAACGGCGCGTGTCAAATGTCAGTCAGTGAGTCAGACAGTGAGACGGACGGACGGACGCTCAATCCTCCCACTTCCCACCTTCCACTTGTTGGAAATGGGGGCTCTACCTCTGACTGCTCCACCTCCGATTTAGATGTGGACGGTTATGCCGGTCACGTCGCACGTTGAAAATACCACAGATGTCATCAGTGCGCGACGAGGACGAGCTGCAAATCTCTGATCTGTTGATGAGATTGTGTCACAGCCACAGCCCGTCAACGGACCAGGAAAAGAACGACACTCCCAGACTCAGACTCAGACTACAGGGCAACAGCTTAACTTGGGTTAAGCCCTCACACACACACACACACACACACACACTTACACTGCCCGGGGTGTGTATTGTATTGTATGTCGGCCCTTCGACGGGGTTTGAGTGTCAATGACAAGAGTACTTAAGAGATTTTCACATCGTTACAAACGAGAATTGGCCAGAAATTAAAATTAATGCTTTTTGTTGCCATTTTTGTTCGCACTCGCTTTTTTCCCGAAGGTTTTTCTTTAGTTTTTTTGTGCTCTCCCTTTTTTCTGCAAATCGAAATAGTTTGCGTAGATAATCCAGTTGGAATTCTCTTAAGATCATAATCAGCATATGTATATTTATTTGAAGTCTGTGCAATCGTAGGAAGCTCGTATAATTCAGGCTGTAAGTCACAGTGTGTCAAGTAATTGTTTTGACAAAGTTAAAATATATATGAAAATTATTATTATTTAGTTTTTAACATGTTTTTTTTACAATAATCTGTAACAACAAACTGGCTCAAATTAAACTTCACAAGCTAATTATTTAACAAGAAAACAAAAATATTGTTTTTGTGATAAAATTTCTGATCACTCACGAAGTTGTTGCACTTCCATTGATTTAAAATGTACAACGTTAAATGATTTCTTTTAAGCTAATTTTTTGCATACTAGTTAAGTTGGCTGCGCCTCAATTATTTTAACTGTTCAGCATTGTTAAGTTGGCTGCACTTGAATAAAAAGTTAAGTTGACTATTTTAGCGTGAAAAAGCGAGCAAAGTAAAGAACCAGCCAAAAAATACATTATTGAAAAGTAAATAACGTCACATTTTAATCAATATTATTCATAAAAATATTTTAGTATGAATAAAACACCATAAAATTCTTCGTTCATTTTTAAAATTTATAAAATACAATTTTACATAAGCCCTGCGTGCTGCTTTCGTCACTAGCGCGAACTGCCGTCCGCATTGAAACGATATTTGCGATAAAATATTCCAAGAAATAGAGATGAAATAATCCGTAGAAAAAGATACTTTTCCAAATTTAAAAAGCATCCAACGCTGTTTATATTTTACATTTGACATTCTATAACCCAAGTAAGTGATGCCATAGAGATAATGAATGGTAACACTGCACCCAAAATTATTACGACTGTTACACAATGTCTAGCTGATATTTAACTCACAGTTTTCATCACTGCGGACGGCAGTCCGCGCTAGTGACGAAAGCAGCACGAAGGGTGCGAAGGCGACTAGCATATATACACAGGAAGAATGGAAAATTTGCTATGACTGTCCGATCAGGTCGAGTTATATACCGATCGAAAGGTATCAACTTAACTTACAAATGTGCATACTAAGACTTTTGAAAACTCACCTGGTTCGTGAGATAAACAGGTGTAAGTGGAAGGGGCAAAATTTAAATGATTGGAGCTAGTGGGGCCGTTGTAGCCTTTTGGTC